>FR997808.1:17570489-17868471 GCA_905475355.2 Clostera curtula | reverse complement strand
CTCGCCTTATACCCGGGAAGGAGGGTCCGGGTCTGCTAGTACGCTTGTCCTCGTTGTCGGAGACGAGCGTTTCGTCACTGCCTGAGCCGCTTTCGCGGCGACGTTTCATGCCCTGGGACGCCATTGAGCAAGTGGAGGTGACAGTCTCCATACTCGCGTCCGAGGCATCGCTCTCATCGGAGTGTATGTCCTGACTGTTAGCAGCCTTGGAGCTTACACTCAAGTTGCGAGTCACTCTGCTCGCTTTCTTATCCTCGCTTGTACTGTCTTTGTTGAGCACAATGATTAGCTCCTTTGCTTTACCAGCAATCACTTTGCCTCCCTGCCGCGGAAACTGCGTTACCGTTTGCAGGACAGGGGGCGCCGTGGCTGAGCTCTCTTCACATATCTCAATAGCATCGTCAACTCTTACTACTTTCGTAGGCGCATCCGCAATCTTTTTCTTCTCACTCCCTCTATCTCCTCCCGTCTTCCCCTTTGCAGAGGAATCGCAAGATGTGCCCCCCCCGTAATACGAGGGGCAGACCGCCTCCCCCGAAGGAGCGACGGTGCGGGATTCCCCAGCAGAGCTGGGACCCGCCCGGGGACTAGTTTTCATTTTGCGACTCGTCATGTTTTTTCCTTTACTTCACCAAACGTCATAGAAGGATAAGGCGAAAGAATATATATGATAGAAAAGATTATAGTAGACAATAACAAAACAGAACGAAGAAATGAACAGAAACAACAACAAAACCAAAAGACAGAATACATACGACTATAAACAAACCAAACGAAACGAAACAAAACAAAAACAACATATACTTAATAACAGATGGTGCCGCTCTTAGTCTCACCTCTCCCCGTGGGCCCGCCCGGCATGGGAGGCCCTGGCCGGTGTGGCCCCACGGATCCTTGAGGCACTCAAGCCCCCTCACCACGGCAAGGTGGCAGCACAGTCGAGGGGGAACCTAACCTAACCTAACCTAACCTAACCTAACCTAACCTAACCTAACCTAACCTAACCTAACCTAACCTAACCTAACCTAACCTAACCTAACCTAACCTAACCTAACCTAACCTAACCTAACCTAACCTAACCTAACCTAACCTAACCTTTTTTTTTTTTTTTTGGTTTCGCTGGGGAAATGCTTTATGCATACCACCGCACCCCGGGGGAAAGGTCGGTGATTATGTGGGACTCCGACAAGGGTCGTCTACCCAAGAGTCGTTTACCCACTAAAACCCCAGCGGCATACCCTCACACGACGCGCTTGGGGCGCCACAAGTTCGCGTAAACGCATTCTACTGTGACGCCCCGGCGTGGTGCCCGCAACGCGGGCAAGCGACTATCAGAGAGGGCGTCCCGGTATACTGGGACGCCCTCAGTCATCGAGGCTTTCGTCGGTGGTGGCTCCCCCGAACCACCACCGGCCTCCTAGGCGAGGGCAGAAGGGGCCCGCATCGTCACGGACCCCCCTCCACCCCCGCCTCCGTCCGCGGCGCGGGTCACCCGGAGCTCCCTCCCTTGTGACCCGCCCCGCTGCCCCCTTCTGCGACATCGGCCCCGCAGAAGGAGGCCCGTCAGCCCTCGGGCCGGCGCCAACCAGAGGACACCGGCGCACCGCAGCCGTCCAGGGCCCGCAGGGAAACCCTTAGGACAGGGTCCACCGTCAACCCAGGTCCCCGGAGCCCCCGTCCAGGGCTCGCAGCGAGACACTGGGGACAGGGTCCCCATCCACCCAAGTCCCCGCAGCCCCAATCTACCGCAGCGCACCGGCGATCCGTCCCGCAGCCCCCTTCTGCGGCATACGGCCCCGCAGAGGAGGTGCGTCAGCCCTCGGCCGGCGCCCACCCGAGGACGTTGAGTGAGGACTCGGTTTGACGGCCAACTAAGTTGAGCGCCAACCCGAGGACCTCATGGTGCGCCGCAGCGGTTTACGACTCCCAAGGCAGCTCTGAGGACAGAGGAGTCCCCGGAGCCGCAACCCGCCACGACGCTGGGTGCCGCTCTTCGTCTCACCTCTCCCCGTGGGCCCGCCCGGCATGGGAGGCCCTGGCCGGTATGGCCCCACGGATCATTGAGGCACTCAAGCCCCCTCACCACAGCAAGGTGGCAGCACAGTCGAGGGGGAACCTAACCTAACCTAACCTAACCTAACCTAACCTAACCTAACCTAACCTAACCTAACCTAACCTTTTTTTTTTTTTTTTTTTTTTAACGATGGGAAAACCCTACTTACGGGTTCCCGGTCTGAGCTGGAAGGCGACCGGGATATGTGGTGACTCCAGGGCGCACTGATGTTCGTGCACCCTGCCTACCCACTAAAAACCCATCGAACATCTCTTCCTAGTGGGGAGCTGTGGGCCCAATAGATCTCCACTGCCTCCACCACCTGGTTTGGCCTTTGAATCGGCCGCGACCCTACGTGCGCGAACTGCGCATCAGCCCTAACTTGACCCGGGCAGAACGGGTCCCTACTCGGGAGCCGGACAGACTACACGTCCATCCGGTCCCGCGCAGCCACCTGATTGGGCGGCTTGCGTCTCTTAGGGCCGAGACAGCTAATGCGACCACACCTGTGGTTAGCGTCCCGACCCTGGTCCGCGCAGACAGCGCAGCGCACCTTCGCACTGCAGTCGGCGGCTTTGTGCCCTCCTTCCCCGCACCTATAGCATAGGTCCCTCCTGTCCTTGTCGGACGTGCAGCAGGCCCCTAAGTGTCCGGTTTCAAGGCACCGGAAGCACATTCGGGGCCGCTGTCGGAGGACCTCCACCCTTACCGCCGACCAGCCGATCAACAGGCGTTCACGGCCGATCTTTTTGGCGGCCGCAATCGGGCAGCGCACCCACACAGTGCCCAGGCCCGACCGGCTCGCTCTCCTGATGGCGCCGCATTTGACGGCCGCCGCATCACACGCGCCGGTGCTTGCGACGGCCGCCACGACCTCCTCCTCTACCACCGATGGGTCCAACCCGTGGAGGCGCAGCTCAGTCGATTTGACAGGCCGCGCCACCCGCAGTATCTCCGGTCCAAACGCCTCCTTAAATTTGGAGGCTAAGTCATCCGCCTTCTCCGCGTCGGGCACCTCGATGACAAGTGCCCCCGTAGCGGCCTCTCTGAACTTCGGCTTCAATAGCTCGAATTCCTCCATCGGGATTAGGGCCCTGGTCTTGCTCAGGACCTTACCATAGTGCAGGTTCTCCTCGGCTGCGCCCGGCAGCAGAGTGAGGACAACCGCCGATGTGCGTGGGGCCCGCAGCCGCGAGGCTGTGGGCTTTCGCTGTGTCGGTGGCTGTCTGCTGACGGGTTTTGCCTGAGGAGGCTGCGACACCTTCTTCTTGGTGGCCCCTTTCCGGACCACCACATTCCATGCCTCCCGGGCAGGGGCCGGGGCAGGGGCGGGGGCGACCTCCGCGCGCTCTGCATCCGGCGCTCTCTTCGCCGCGAGGCGGCTCTTCTTTCTCTGCCTCCTCCGCTGGGATTTGGAGAGGGCCGGGGCCGGGGCCGCAGGTGTTGTTGCGACCGGGACGGAACCAGTCTCCGGTTTTGCCGGCTTGGCCCTTTTCTTCGTCCTCGCGGTAGGAGGCTCGTCTCCCTCTGTTTGCACCTCCACGGAGGCGGTGCTCTTAGCCGGGACCACCGGGGTCGGCTGCGTCTCTCCCTCTAAAGGAGGGAACATGAGGGCTTTGAGCTCCGGGGGCACCCTAGGGAGCCCGATCTTGTCTCGGAACTCATCCGCCGTGTTGTGTTCATTGGCGTACTTGCTGCTGAGGCGGATGGCCTTGAGGGCGGCCTCAGCAGCAGGCTCCAACGGTGTCCTTGCCCTGCGCACCTCCGGCACCTCCAGAACTAGAGGCCGGGTAGACGCTCCGGAGGAGCTGGAGGATCTCTCCCTCAGCTGCTCCTTCAACTTCTCCAACTCACTCTTGACATCTCCGAGCTCCCTCCGGACGTCACCATACTCTCTTTGGAGATCGGCCATCTGCCGCGCCTGCTTCCGATTTTCGGACCGCAGCCTGGCCGACTCCTCAGTGGCAGACCGTCTTGCAAGGACGTCCGTTGCCCCCTCCAGGAAGGTGGCTGCGTCTTTCAGCATCCGGACGTAGCCTCCCTTCAGATTCTTCGAGGTGGTGGCGACCTTCCGCAGGTTGAACACCTCCTCCTTAATCCGCCTGTCGAGATCGTGACCCACCAGCTCGTCCGGGTCGCGATCGTACCGATACGAGGGCTCATCCGAGGGGGACGCAATACGCAGCTCGCGCTGGTCCTCACCCCCGGGAACATCCTCTTTGCCTTTGCTGGCCTTTCCGGCCTTCCCCTCTTTGGGGCACACCTCGATCCTGGGGACCTTTTCCACGGCCTCGACAGCAACGTCGTCATCGATGTCCAGACGACGTTTGCTGCCGGCTCTCCGCAGCGGACCCCCACCATCTTCAGACCCCGACATGTAGTCATCGGAGCCGATTTCCGACCCGTAAAGGCCAAACTCTTCGTCTAGCCTACTCATTTCCATCAGTCGTGGCGACTGTGACCGCAGGCAGTCTTGCAGCACCACCACTGGCTTCTTTACTATCTCCCTCGGCTTTGACACCGGACACGGTGACGATGACCGGGACGAGGCAAACCGTCCCTTGTCGTCCCGCAGGGGGGCAGATACTCGGCCCGCTCCTGCCACCTTTCCTACTCCGCCGTCTGTACCGGCTACACCATCTTGTAATTTCGGCACGCTGGCCCGTCCACTCTCCACAACATCCACCGCCGAAGCAGCAGATGAGACGCTCTGTTTGCCCCCCCCGTAGTACGAGGGGCAGGACGCCGCACTGTTAGGCGCGACGCCGCGGGATTCCCCAGCCGCCACCGGCGAACTGGGACCCGCCCGGGGACCACATTTTACAGGGCGTTGTTCCATCATGCTTTTTTGTTAAGTGAAGAATTAAGGCGAAAATTATAAATACGACAGAAAAGATATAATAAGATAGATACGACAAAACAAGAAGACAAACGAAAGCAAAACAACCAAAAGACAGAAATATATACGAAACCAAAACCAAAAACGAACAAAACCAAACTAAAACAATATATAAATTATAAAAGGTAGCGCCGCTCTTCGTCTCACCTCTCCCCGTGGGCCCGCCCGGCATGGGAGGCCCTGGCCGGTATGGCCCCACGGATCATTGAGGCACTCAAGCCCCCCCACCACGGCAAGGTGGCAGCACAAATCGGGGGGGAACCTAACCTAACCTAACCTAACCTAACCTAACCTAACCTAACCTAACCTAACCTTTTTTTTTTTTTTTTTTTTTTTTTTTTTTTTTTTTTTTTTGTTGCCCGGGTAAAATCCTTTATGGACCCCCCGCCAGCCTGGGGATGGCCGGTGGGGGAGTGTGGGAGTCTCCTTCGCCCTTTGTAAAGAAGAGACGGAGGCATACCCACTAAACATCCCGGGGTGTACCGTCCCGCGCTAGCTGCCCCATGGGTCCCAACAGTGTCTCCACGGGGGCAGTGTGCGCTGAGGGGGGAACAGACAGAACCGTTCCACCCCTTTCCAACTTGGCTCTACACAGAGCATCCTTCCTAGGAGCAAATGTTGCTCCTTGGTACCATGCCCGGTACACCTGGCATGGCACCAACCGGCCCGGGGTCTCCTCTCCAATGGGCGAGCGATTTCCCCAAATCACTCGCCCGGAGACTCCCGTTATGGCGGTATGTTCCGCGTGTGGGCTAAGCGCCTGCGCCCTGTGCGCGCCCGTCTCATCGGGTGCGCTTCAGGGGCCCTTTCGCGCTCCCTTTCGCTGTCTTCCTTGGCACGCATTACGTTGAAGGCGAATGTGGCCACGGCTTCCCATGCGCTCTTGCTGCTGACCATCTTCGCCACCAGGGTTGGCAGCGAGAGGTCAGATCCTACCCTCGCGACAAGCGTCGCGCGCTCGTTTGTCCAAGCCGAACAATCCTCTACTGTGTGGCGACTATCGTCCACCGAGGCGGCACAGTGGTGGCAGTTAGGAGCTGGCTCCCTACCTGCCACCAGATGCAGGTACCTCCCGAAACATCCCTTGTTCGAGAGGACCTGCGTTAGTTGGTAAGTCAGAATTCCGTGCCGCCTCGTGACCCACTCTTTCAACACGGGCCTGATGGCCTCAATTATGGCTCTGCCAGCCGATGGCTCGCGCAGCGTCTCACTCCATTCCAGCAGGAGTTGTTCCTGTTCCTGCGTCCGCCAGGCCATGATTGTGTCCGCCATGGGACGCTCGCCCCTCGCGCGGGCCTCGGAAACACGGGCATAAACCGTCGCGAGGACTTGGGCGTCTAGCTCCCATGGCGGGGTGCCGGCAAGGACGCACGCCGCCTCGAGTGAGACGCTGCGATAGCCGCGCACCAGGCGAATTGCCATCACCCTCTGAGGGGCCCTCAGCAGTGCCCTCGTCCGATTTTTAAGTCTTCCAGCCCATATAGGGGCGCCATAGAGAGCCATGGACCGGATGACGGTGGCGTACAGTCGCCTGCACGCCACATTAGGCCCTCCAACGTTGCTGAGGAGACCGCTGAGGGCGCCAGCCGTTGCCATGAGTTTTGGCGTTAGTCCGAGGAAATGCTCCTCGAAGGACAGGCGGGGGTCGAGTGTTAGACCCAGATATTTTAAGTGCCTCCCCACGTTTATTTGAACTCCACCCACAACAATGTGCGAGTGGGGGGGTGTCCGCCTTGGTCCATGGAAGAACATTGCCTCAGACTTCGACAACTCCACGTTTAAGCCTAGAGCCCTGATGCGACTGACCACATGTGCCACGCCCGCTGTGGCCCTTAAGGCTGCATCCCTGAAGTCGCTGCCACGCGCTGTGACGAGAGTGTCATCGGCGTAGCACGTGACAGCGACGCCTCTTATCAGACTCCCACGCAAGACCCAATCAAACCCGATGTTCCACAGGAGTGGGCCTAGAACCGACCCCTGTGGAACACCGCGAAAAATGCCCTTTGAGACCCACCCTTCCTGGGTTGGGTACTTTATTTTACGTCCCGACAAGTAGTTGCCCACCAGGTTTCGGAGGTACCTCGGGAATCGGTGGTACCTCAGAGCCTCCAGGATGCAGGGCCAGGGAAGCGTGTTGAAGGCGTTGGCGATGTCAAGAGACACCGCCAGCACCACCTGGCCCTGCGCCGACGCCTCATCAGCCATTTTTGTTACCCTTTGGATGGCGTCAATGGTGGATCTTTCTTTCCTGAACCCGTACTGGACCTCTGAAAGGTCCGGCCCTACCGACTCCATGTGGTCGACGAGACGGGCAGCGACAACCCGTTCAAACAACTTGCCCATCTCGTCGAGCAGGACAATGGGCCTATAGGCCGACGGAGAGTCGGCCGGCCGACCCGGCTTCTGGAGCAGGACTAACTTCCCGACTTTCCAGTGGTCGGGGAAGTAGCCCACTCTGAGACATCTGTCCAGAACAGCGCGGGTCCTGTCACCAAGGATGTTCATGATGACAGATAGGACACGGCCGTGCACTCCGTCTAGGCCCGGGGCCTTATTGCCAGTCCTAGCCTTGTCCAGGGCCGATTTAAATTCCTCGTCCGTTATGGTCGGGACGGCTTCCTCAGACTCCTCCTGCAGCGATGCCATTGTAGGCGGACGTATGTCTTCCGCCGCAGGGAACAACACCTCCACTACCCTTTCTATGTCCGGAGGGTCCATTGCCGTGGTGAGGGGTGGAGCCCAGGGCGTCAATTTGTGCCGTACCGCCTTGTACGGTCTGCCCCAAGGATCGTTATTTAAGGACTCCACCCACTCCTCATGCGCGACCTCTTTGGCCCGGCTGATTGCCGCTGAGAGGTCCGCTTTCTTCCCCCGATAAATGTCGTAAAGACGGTCTTCCTCCTCGACTTCGCGGCGCCGCCGGCGTCTCATGCGCTGGTGTCGACGTCTAGCCGCGAGGCACTCGGCTCGCATCCGGGTCACCTCGTCATTCCACCAATATACACTCCTTCGAGGTGCGCCCGGACGCTGCCTTGGCATTGACGCATCACAGACACGTGTGAGCGCACCCCGCAGCCAGTCCACCTCTTCCGTCAGATCCGGTCGTGGGGTCGAGTTGACCCAAGTCTCGACCTCGGCCGCTGCTTCGGCCGTATCCACGTTTAGTTTTTTCAGGGACCACCTCGGGGGTTCCCCCGGACCAGGTCTTGTTGGTCGCGGGTTGGGCAGGAGGGCGGAGATATCGAATCGGACATATCGGTGGTCCGACAAAGTTTCAACGCCCTCCTGCACCGCCCAGTTGGAGATTCGTGCTGCAAGCTCGGGATTCGCGAAGGTTACATCTACAACTGAGCCCCCTTCTCGTCTTATGCACGTGTGAGAGTGGCCCCTGTTTACTACAACTAGCCCCTGTGTCACCAGCCATCCTTCAAGCTCCGCGCCACGCGCGTTTCTCTCTGAGGACCCCCACGCCTGTGACTTGGCGTTGAGGTCCCCAGCCAGCAGCACATGACGCGGGCTTCTTTGGGAAATTATTGCGCCGACCCTACTCAAGTAGTCCTCGAAGTCGATCTGGGGGCTATTCGGAGAAAAATAGCCCGCGACAACGAGGACCTCCTTTATGCAGACCGCCACCCATCCGCGCCCTCTTGACACGTCATTAACGGGTGGCGCGCCACTTGCTGGTCTAGTGACGATAGCAACCTTCTCGTCTAGGTCTGCTGCCCAGTTTCCGCCCGCCGGAACCCTATACGGTTCCGCAATCAACCCAATATGTATGTCCCACTGCGCCATGCTTTGCATAAGAAGATTCTGAGCGTTGGCGCAGTGGTTTAGATTTGTTTGCAAGAATCGGGTGTGATACATTATTGGGTTGATTGCGTTTCCATCACGGCCTGGCCCTCTGTACCCGGGGGCTCGGCTCTTGCGGGCTGGGAGATGTTCTCCGAGGCCGGCTTCTTCTTCTTAGGGGGCGCGCATGTCTTGCGCCCACCACGGTGGTCCGCCTGTTTGCCCGCCGCCGCACACACGGTACAATGCGGCTTGGCGTGGCAAGAACGGGCCAAATGGCCAGGTTCGCCGCAGCGATAACACTGCGCGCTCCTGTCTTCGTCCGACTGACAACAGGGTCGGACGTGTCCACTCTCCAGGCATCGGTAGCATTGGAGAGGTCTTTCGGGAAGGAGATGTACCCGCGCCAGTGACCAGCCGATTGTAATTTCGTTGGTTCTGGTCACTGCCTTGGCTGTCTTTAACGGACAGCGGACCCAGGCTGTACCGGGTCTGCGCGGGTTCTCCCGTTGGATCTCCCCACATGTCACTGCGGCTCCCTCACATCCCCCATACTCGGCAATCGCACCGACGACTTCTTCCTTCGTCACGGACGCGTCAAGTCCAGTAATCCGCAACTCGACAGTCTTCGACGGTCTGGTCACTCTTATGAGTGCCGGATCCAGTCCCTCCTTTAACTTCGCTGCCAAGGCGTCCGCCTTCTCCTGACTTACCCCTGGCAGCTCCATTTTGCATGCTCCCGTCGCGGCAGTCCTGAATAGGACCCCCTTTATATCGAGTGACTTGAGGTCCACATGCCTCTTGGCCTCGACGATCACCTCCTTTTGTGTGAGGCCCTTTTGCACACCGTCTGGCTGAACCGTCAATATCACCACTGGTGTTCGTGGCTCTCGCAGCTTCCGAGGCTGCGGCTTGCGGTCTTGCTTTTGGGGTGGGCCTCTCTCATCCCGGCCTTGCGACCTGCGACGCTGTGGCCTCCCTGTCTTCCTGTAGGTGACCCTGGTCCATCCCCCCTCATCTATGGGAGGAGCAGCAGCAGACACAACTGCCTGCTCGGCGTCCGGGACTCGCCTAGCCGCCATATTGGCCTTCTTCTTTTTCTTCTTTTTCTTCTTCTTAGAAGAAGAAGAAGGGCTCACTTCCTTTGTGCCGTCAGCAGATGTGCTGGGCACAGGTTCCACCAGCTCAGTTGTTGTTGCTAGTGGGGGTGAGGGAGGACGTTCCTCGGCCTCCACGACATCCATTTGCTCTCCAAGAGCAACTTTCCTTTCCGCCAGGAGCGGACTTTGGCGGCTGGTCAACCTGCTGACGCTAGACTTAGGAGCAGGGATTCTGCTCGCTACCGTGGCTTTCGCAGCTGGCACAAGTGCCTTGCGCGGCGCGGCTGTCTTGGTTGGCACTGGGGCCTTAGTTGGCACTGGGGCCTTAGTTGGTACATAGACCTTAGATGCCACTGGACCCCTAGCAGGCACAGAGGCCTTTGGTTGGACTTTCCCACCAGTCCCTCCAGGTGCAGGTTTCGCCGCTACCCGGGCATACGTGGCAGCCTTGTTGGCCGCTGGAGCACGGGCCACGCTCGAAGCAGCAGCACGTGCGTTTGGTGCCTCAGCCGAGGTCTTCTCCAGCAGTGCCCTCCTCGCCCTGTCCGCTGCGAGTGGCGGACGTATGATTGGCGCTGGTGGTAGGCGGTCATCGAGGCGAGCACTGACCATAGCACCACACTGCAGCATCGCTTCCCTTAGCCACTGCTGTTTCTCATCCTCCGTTGGGGCCACAGGGGCCTGGGGAGGTTGATGTTGTTGCTGGTTATGCGCCAAGGCCTCCTGCAACATTGCCTTCATTTTGTCCATATCTTGGCGCATCTTTTCCATCTCTGACTGGAGGCGGGCATTTACCTCCTCCAGTCGGGAGTTTACATCTTGTAACCGCCTGTTCTCATCCGACGCAGTAAGGGACGCAAGTCCTTGCGCGGCTTCCACGATTGTCGTGGCGGCAATTTTCATGCCGCCTACGAGTTCGCCCTTGATGTTTTTGGACTTGCGTCCTACCTCCCTTATGTAGTCGGCACACTTGTTCACTTGCTCCAGCAGTTGTGCTGGAGAGATTGTGTCCTCATCCAGGGTTTGACTGAGGTCCAGAGAGGACCTCGAGCGACTGTGCTGGCTGCGCGTTAAGGACCGGCACAGGCTGACAGTGCTGGCAGCCAGCTCCTTCTCGGCTTGAAGCCAGACCAATTCCTTCTCCGCCTCAACCAGTCTTTCCTTTGACCTGGCCAGCCCTACGTATTTGCCAGTGGTCGCTGGTCGACCGCGACCACGTGGCTGGCTTCCTTCCATCACGTCACAGCTCGAAGCTGGGCGTGGCATTTTCTTCGCATCCGCCTCATCCGAATCCGGATCGGAGGAGCGACTCTTCCGGCGACGTTTGTTCGTCGATTTCTTTTTGGTCCCTCCTTCCTTCAGTGATTGGGTGGACATGAAAGAAGAGTCAGAGGCATGACCACCATCTGAACCCGCGTCTACACCCAAATCTACTTTGAGGGACTCTGTTGAGCCCTTTCCCTTCGCAATCAGCACATCATCGAGAATGACAATGGGCTGTTTTGCCTTCGCCTTATCGGCGGTTGGTTTTTCGGCTTGTGAGCCTCCTACCTCCTTCTCTACTACAGGCAAACTGCCCACATCCTTGGCCCCTGGGGCCGATCCGAACTTGAGGACCATATTCGCAGGTCCTTGCATCTTCAAAACATTCTCTTTCGCATGCGCATTCTTTGCCTCGCCCACAGACTGCGTTACCGTCTGTGGGTTCGGGATTATCTCTGGTGAGCTCCTACCTTGGCCTTTGGTGACACGAAGGAGCGGTATACCGCTCCTTGAGGCCTTCTGCACGATTTTCGCCTTCTCCTCTACAACTGCCGAAACAGGTGCGCAGAATTTGCCCCCCCCGTAATACGAGGGGCAGACCGCCTCCCCCGAAGGAGCGACGGTGCGGGATTCCCCAGCTGACAAAGTCGAGCTGGGACCCGCCCGGGGATTCATTTTATTCTTGCGACTATCCATTTTGGTTTTATAACTCCCACAATCGTCAGGAAAAAGAAGGCGAAATTAGGATATATATGATAGAAAAGCAATATGAAAACAAACAAAACAAAACGAAGAAGACAACAAAATACCAAAACAAAACTAAAAGATAGAATATATACGAACAAAACCAATACAATCGAACAAAATCAAACAAAACAATAAATACTTTATAAAGTGTAGCGCTGCTCTTAGTCTCACCTCTCCCCGCGGGCCCGCCCGGCATGGGTGGCCCTGGCCGGTATGGCCCCGACGGATCACTGAGGCACTCAAGCCCCCCCACCACAGCAAGGTGGCAGCACAAATCGGGGGGGAACCTAACCTAACCTAACCTAACCTAACCTAACCTAACCTAACCTAACCTTTTTTTTTTTTTTTTTTTTTTTTTTTTTTTTTTTTTTTTTTTTTTTTTTTTTTATCGTGGGGGAAACCTTTTATAGGTCCCCAGCCAGGGATGGGGCTGGGGTATGTGGGAGTCCCGGCCGCGAGAAGATAGGTGAGTTGCGGCCGGTGTACCCACTAAAACCTAACCACGTTTACTGCACGTGCCTGTGCGACTTGCGGGGACAAATTCTTCCACTTGCCGCTCAAGGCGGGTCCGACGACCTCGTTCGCTGATGTGCGCCCTTGAAAGGCGCTTACTTACACGGCTAGAGCCGATGGCGTGCTGCTGCCGCCGCCAACCTGACTACACGGGGAACGGGCCTCCCAAAGCCCGCGTCTGAGCCCCACCGGATGGACACGGAGTGCTATGTGTCCATCCGGTCTACTGCCGTGCTCCTCTGCACGGGGGCATCCATGCCAGGGGCCCGCCGCAGAGTGCGACGAGCTTTGCAGCGACCCCGGCCATGGATGTGGTTCGCCGGTCGCTTTGCCGCCGCACACACGAAACAGTGTGGCTTGGCTCGGCAGTCGGCGGCTATGTGCCCTGCTACTCCGCAACGGTAACAGCCATCGCTGCGGTCTTGGTCCGAGGGGCAGAGGGCCTTGGTGTGCCCCACCTCGTGGCAGCGGAAGCACTGCAGTGCCCTGCCCCCCAGAATCTCCACCTTGGCGGAAGCGCCCCCGATGATCAGCCGTTTGCTCCTGTTAAGGAGCTTGGCCGCGGTCACCGGGCACTTCGCCCACGCCGTACCCATCCCTCTGGGCCTTCGGCGGATATCCCCGCACCTCACGTGCACCGGGTCGCACTTGCCGGTCTCGGCGATTGCGGCCACGAGCTCCTCCCTGGAGACGGAGTCGTCCAGGTTGGTCACGCGCAGCTCAGTACACCTCACTGGCTGGCTGACCATTACCTTCCCTAGGTCCAATACCTCTTTAAGCCTTTCGGCTAAGACACCCGCCTTTGGGCCGCTCTCCTTACCCGGGAGCAGGATTTTACGACCTCCTGATGCCGTGGGCCTGATGTCCACCCACGGCAATTCGATCCCTGGCCAACTCAGCTGCTGTTTGGCCTTGGCGAGCACCTCCTCGTAGGTGACGCCATTCTCCTCGGCAGAGGGCTGCAGCGTCAGCACCACTGCTGCGCAGCGAGGTGCCTGTAGTCTAGGCCCCTTCCGCTTCCTCTTCTTCTTTGTTTTCGCCTTCTTAGGCGCTGGCGTGGGCTTGGGGGCCTTGCGACGCCCAACCACCTGCCATTCTTCTCTTCTCGCGGGGGCAGGGTCAGAACCTGCCCTTGCGCTTGCGGGGGCAGAGCCAAAATCTGCCCTCTCCGCGTCTTCCCCACGCCTTGCGGCTAGGCTCTTCTTGGGCCTTTTGGGGCCCTTTTGGGCCTTCTTACTCTCTTGTGCCGTGGACGGAGCCGCACGAGATGTTGAGGCGGCGACCGGTGCCGTATCTGTTGTTTCGGCCAGAGTCTCAACGTCCACGGTTTCTCTCTCCTCCTCCTCTCTCTGGGCCGCTAGGGACCTGAGGAGGGCAGCCCTCTGCTCCGGTGGAACACGCGGTAGGCCTTGACTGTCCCGCCACTCATCCGACGTGTTCCACGCATTGGCATATTTGGTCAGCCTGAACGTGTGTGCAGGCTGAGCAGGCGCCGTCTCCTTCCGCTTATCCGCCGCTAGGGGCGGGCGCACCCTCTCCTCGGGCAGCAACCGGGTCTGTATCCCCGCGAATAAGGCACTGATTCTCGCCATTATTCGGGACTCCATTTGTTGGAGGTCCGTTGCGCCCGAGGGGGCTCTCTCTACTGGTGCGGCAGGTTGCCGCTGCCTCTCCAGGGCCGTCAGGCGGTCCTTGAGACCCCTAATCTCTGCCTTGAGATCATTATTTTCACGGCGGGTGTCGGCGTACTCGCGCTCGACGTCCCGCTGCTGATGCTCCAGCCTATTGTTCTTGGCCCGGAGCATGGCCACCTCCTCCGATTCGGACCGCCTCGTAAGCACGTCCGTGGCTTCCTCCAGGAAGTTTGCCGCATCCTTGAGGGTCTTTATGCACCCTCCTTTCAGGTTTTTGGAGGTGGCCGCAATCCTCCTGATGTTGGCCACCTCTTCTGCCACTCTCCTGTCGAGCTGGACCCCAGCAAGGTCAACCGCATTCCGATGTAATCTGAGTGCGGGCTCGTTGTAGCCGGCGGCCTCGGCCTCACGCTCCCTGCGTTCGGCCTCGTCCTCCGCCCACCTCTGCTCCGGGGTAAGGGCTGCCCGTCTGGCAGCCTCCTTTGCTTCCTTCTTGGCCTGCCACTTGCCGACATGTTTGCCGGTAGTGGGGGGCCGACCTCGGCCTCTTGGGGCCTCTTCAACTCGCGGGACCTTTTCTATGGCCTCGGCAGTGGCGTCGTCGTCGGCGTCCAGACGACGCTTACTGCCGGCTCTCCGTATAGGCCCTACGCTGCATTCTGACCCCGACATGTAGTCCTCGGAGTCCAGATCCGAAATCTCGCCGCCCATCAACTCCTCGATTTCCTCGATGTTTTCGAGGGACTTCGGCACACGCGGCCGCCGAAAGTCTTCGAGGATAACAACTGGGGCTCTCTCCTTCCCTATCTTTGACCCTGTGCTCTTGTTCGAGCACTCCGAACCGGGTCGGGGCGAACTGAATCGACCCTTGTCATCCCTAAGGGGGGGTGCAGGTGTTCGGCTCCCCTCCTTGTTCCTTACTCCGCCGTCAGTACCGGCCACACATCCCTGTAGTTTCGCCATTTCGGCCTTAACTCCGTCCACTCTACCCTTTGCGGTAGTTTCGCGATTTGTGCCCCCCCCGTAGTACGAGGGGCAGACTGCCACCCCCGAAGGAGCGACAGTACGGGATTCCCCAGCAGAGCTGGGACCCGCCCGGGGACTATTTTCAAATGCGCGACTTGCCATATTTGTTGCTCCCTTCCAAAACGTCGTGAAAAAGAAGGCGAAAAAGAGATATATATGATAGAAAAGGAATAAGACAATGAAACCAAAACAAACGAAGAAGATAACCAAAACAAAACAAAACCAAAAGACAGAAATATATACGAAACCAAAACAAAACAAACAAAACCAAAATAAAACAATATATAAGTTATAAAAGGTAGCGCTGCTCTTCGTCTCACCTCTCCCCGTGGGCCCGCCCGGCATGGGAGGCCCTGGCCGGTATGGCCCCACGGATCCTTGAGGCACTCAAGCCCCCCCACCACGGCAAGGTGGCAGCACAAATCGGGGGGGAACCTAACCTAACCTAACCTAACCTAACCTAACCTTTTTTTTTTTTTTTTTTTTTTTTTTTTTTTTTTTTTTTTTTTTTTTTTTTTTTTTTTTTTTTTTATCGTGGGGGAAACCTTTTATAGGTCCCCAGCCAGGGATGGGGCTGGGGTATGTGGGAGTCCCGGCCGCGAGAAGATGGTGAGTTGCGGCCGGTGTACCCACTAAAACCTAACCACGTTTACTGCACGTGCCTGTGCGACTTGCGGGGACAAATCCTTCCACTTGCCGCTGAAGGCGGGTCCGACGACCTCGTTCGCTGATGTGCGCCCTTGAAAGGCGCTTACTTACACGGCTAGAGCCGATGGCGTGCTGCTGCCGCCGCCAACCTCACTACACGGGGAACGGGCCTCCCAAAGCCCGCGTCTGAGCCCCACCGGATGGACACGGAGTGCTATGTGTCCATCCGGTCTACTGCCGTGCTCCTCTGCACGGGGGCATCCATGCCAGGGGCCCGCCGCAGAGTGCGACGAGCTTTGCAGCGACCCCGGCCATGGATGTGGTTCGCCGGTCGCTTTGCCGCCGCACACACGAAACAGTGTGGCTTGGCTCGGCAGTCGGCGGCTATGTGCCCTGCTACTCCGCAACGGTAACAGCCATCGCTGCGGTCTTGGTCCGAGGGGCAGAGGGCCTTGGTGTGCCCCACCTCGTGGCAGCGGAAGCACTGCAGTGCCCTGCCCCCCAGAATCTCCACCTTGGCGGAAGCGCCCCCGATGATCAGCCGTTTGCTCCTGTTAAGGAGCTTGGCCGCGGTCACCGGGCACTTCGCCCACGCCGTACCCATCCCTCTGGGCCTTCGGCGGATATCCCCGCACCTCACGTGCACCGGGTCGCACTTGCCGGACTCGGCGATTGCGGCCACGAGCTCCTCCCTGGAGACGGAGTCGTCCAGGTTGGTCACGCGCAGCTCAGTAGACCTCACTGGCTGGCTGACCATTACCTTCCCTAGGTCCAATACCTCTTTAAGCCTTTCGGCTAAGACACCCGCCTTTGGGCCGCTCTCCTTACCCGGGAGCAGGATTTTACGACCTCCTGATGCCGTGGGCCTGATGTCCACCCACGGCAATTCGATCCCTGGCCAACTCAGCTGCTGTTTGGCCTTGGCGAGCACCTCCTCGTAGGTGACGCCATTCTCCTCGGCAGAGGGCTGCAGCGTCAGCACCACTGCTGCGCAGCGAGGTGCCTGTAGTCTAGGCCCCTTCCGCTTCCTCTTCTTCTTTGTTTTCGCCTTCTTAGGCGCTGGCGTGGGCTTGGGGGCCTTGCGACGCCCAACCACCTGCCATTCTTCTCTTCTCGCGGGGGCAGGGTCAGAACCTGCCCTTGCGCTTGCGGGGGCAGAGCCAAAATCTGCCCTCTCCGCGTCTTCCCCACGCCTTGCGGCTAGGCTCTTCTTGGGCCTTTTGGGGCCCTTTTGGGCCTTCTTACTCTCTTGTGCCGTGGACGGAGCCGCACGAGATGTTGAGGCGGCGACCGGTGCCGTATCTGTTGTTTCGGCCAGAGTCTCAACGTCCACGGTTTCTCTCTCCTCCTCCTCTCTCTGGGCCGCTAGGGACCTGAGGAGGGCAGCCCTCTGCTCCGGTGGAACACGCGGTAGGCCTTGACTGTCCCGCCACTCATCCGACGTGTTCCACGCATTGGCATATTTGGTCAGCCTGAACGTGTGTGCAGGCTGAGCAGGCGCCGTCTCCTTCCGCTTATCCGCCGCTAGGGGCGGGCGCACCCTCTCCTCGGGCAGCAACCGGGTCTGTATCCCCGCGAATAAGGCACTGATCCTCGCCATTATTCGGGACTCCATTTGTTGGAGGTCCGTTGCGCCCGAGGGGGCTCTCTCCGCTTGTGCGGCGGGCTGCCGCTGACTCTCCAAGGCTGTGAGGCGGTCCTTGAGCGCCCTGATCTCGCCTTTGAGGTCATTATTCTCGCGGCGGGTATCGGCGTACTCGCGCTCGACGTCCCGCTGCTGATGCTCCAGCCTGTTGTTCTTGGCCCGGAGCATGGCCACCTCCTCCGATTCGGACCGCCTCGTGAGCACGTCCGTGGCTTCCTCTAAGAAGTTTGCCGCGTCCTTGAGGGTCTTGATGCACCCTCCTTTCAGATTTTTGGAGGTGGCCGCAATCCTCCTGATATTGGCCACCTCTTCTGCCACTCTCCTGTCGAGCTGGACCCCAGCAAGGTCAACCGCATTCCGGTGTAGCCTGAGTGCGGGCTCGTTGTAGCCGGCGGCCTCGGCCTCACGCTCCCTGCGTTCGGCCTCGTCCTCCGCCCACCTCTGCTCCGGGGTAAGGGCCGCCCGTCTGGCAGCCTCCTTTGCCTCCTTCTTGGCCTGCCACTTACCGACATGTTTGCCGGTAGTGGGGGGCCGTCCTCGGCCTCTTGGGGCCTCTTCCACTCGCGGGACCTTTTCTACGGCCTCGGCAGCGGCGTCGTCGTCGGCGTCCAGACGACGCTTGCTGCCGGCTCTCCGTATAGGCCCAACGCTGCATTCTGACCCCGACATGTAGTCGTCGGAGTCCAGATCGGACACTTCTCCGCCCAACATCTCCTCAATCTCCTCGATGTTATCGAGGGTCTTTCGCGCACATGGGCGCCGAAAGTCCTCGAGGACAACAACCGGGGCTCTCTCCTTCCCTGTCTTTGACCCTGTGCTCTTGTTCGAGCACTCCGAACCGGGTCGGGGCGAACTGAATCGACCCTTATCATCCCTAAGGGGGGGTGCAGATGTTCGGCTCCCCTCCTTGTTCCTTACTCCGCCGTCAGTACCGGCCACACATCCCTGTAGTTTCGCCGTTTCGGCTCTAACTCCGTCCACTCTACCCTTTGCGGTAGTTTCGCGATTTGTGCCCCCCCCGTAGTACGAGGGGCAGACTGCCACCCCCGAAGGAGCGACAGTACGGGATTCCCCAGCAGAGCTGGGACCCGCCCGGGGACTATTTTCAAATGCGCGACTTGCCATATTTGTTGCTCCCATCCAAAACGTCGTGAAAAAGAAGGCGAAAAGAATTATATACGATAGAAAAGAATAAGACAATAAAACCAAAACAAACGAAGAAAAACAACCAAAACAAAACAAAACCAAAAGACAGAGATATATACGAAACCAAAACAAAACAAACAAAACCAAAATAAAACAATATATAACTTATAAAAGGTAGCGCTGCTCTTCGTCTCACCTCTCCCCGTGGGCCCGCCCGGCATGGGAGGCCCTGGCCGGTATGGCCCCACGGATCATTGAGGCACTCAAGCCCCCCCACCACGGCAAGGTGGCAGCACAAATCGGGGGGGAACCTAACCTAACCTAACCTAACCTAACCTAACCTTTTTTTTTTTTTTTTTTTTTTTTTTTTTTTTTTTTTTTTTTTTTTTTTTTTTTTTTTTTTTTTTTTTTTTTTTTTTTTGGGCGGAGGAGAAACCCTTTTTACGGGTCCCCGGTCTGAAGATGGAAGGCGACCGGGGTATGTGGGGCTCCAGGGCGCACAGATGTTCGTGCACCCCGCCTACCCACTAAAACTCCTCCGTTCTCGCGTCCCAGTGGAGGGGCGTTTGGGACCAATTTCTCCAGCTGCCCCTACCACCTGGCTTGGCCAATTCAGGCCTCGACCCTGCGTGCGCGTGTGCGCACCTCGGAGAGTGGGCCCGGACAGAACGGGCCCCCACTCAGGTCGCGGACGGACTAAGTGTCCATCCGGACCGCAGCAGCCTCCTTCCTGGGCGGCTTGCTTTTCTTTGGACCGAGACAGCTGACACGACCACAACGGTGGTCGGCGTCTCGGCCCTGCTCCGCGCAGACCACGCAGCGCGCCTTCGCTGCACAGTCAGCGGCCCTGTGGCCACCCTCGCCGCATTGGTAGCAAAGGCTACTGCGATCCTTATCCGAGGTGCAGCAGGCCCCGACGTGACCGGTCTCAAGACACCGGTAACACATCCGGGGCCGCAGCCGCAGGATCTCCACCCTGGCCGAAGACCACCCGATTGACAGACGGCCTCGGGCGATCTTCTTCGCGACCGCCGTCGGGCACCGCACCCACACTGTGCCCAGACCCGAACGGCTTGACCTCCTTATTAGGCCGCACTTGACGGCCGCCGCATCACACCCACCAGCGCTTGCGACGGCCGAGGCGACCTCTTCCTCCACAATGGAGGGATCTAATCCGTGGAGGCGCAGCTCGGTCGACTTGACCGGCCGCGCCACCCGGAGAACCTCCGGCCCGAACGCCTCTTTGAAGCGAGAGGCGAGGGCGTCCGCCTTTTCAGCGTCGGGCAGCTCAATGATGAGCGCCCCTGTCACTGCCTCCCTGAAGGTGGGCTTGAGCAGCCCGAACTCCTCCAACGGCATCTGAGTCCGGGCTGTACGCAGGACCCCGCCGTAGTTGATGTTCTCCTCAGCCGCACCCGGCAGCAGCGTGAGGACCACCGCCGACGTGCGTGGGACCCGCAGCCGCGAGGCTTTGGGCTTCCGCTGCGCCGGAGGCTGTCTGCCGACGAGTTGCGGCCGAGGAGGCTCAACTGACCTCTTTTTCTTGGGGGCCCCTCTGCGGACCACCATATTCCATCCCTCTCGAGCCGGGGCAGGGGCCGAGGCGGGGGCAGGTGCGACATCTGCGCGCTCCGCGTCCGGCGCTCGCTGGGCTGCGAGGTTCTTCTTTCGCTCTCTCCTCCGCTTGGACTTGGAGAGGGCCGGGGCCGGGGCCGCAGATGTTGTTGCGGCCGGGGCAGGACCAGTCTTCGGTTTTACCAGCTTGGCCCCCTTCTTCGTCCTCGCGGCAGGAGGTTCGTCCTCTCCGGTCTGCACTGCCGCGCAGGCAGTGCTCTTAGCCGGCGCTACTGGCGCTGGCTGCGTCTCTACCTCTGGCGGGAACATCGCCGCCTTGAGGTGCGCGGGAATGCGCGGGAGTCCGCGCAAATCGCGGAACTCATCAGATGTGTTGCCCTCCGTCGCGAACCTGGTGCTGATACGGAGGGCCTTGAGTTCGGCCTCCACAGCAACGGGCAACGGAGTCTTGCACCGTCTGCCATCCGGCCCTAAGTCGGCCGGTGCTTTAGAGGAGCTGGAGGACCGCGCCTTCAGCAACTCCTCTTCCATCTTCGCGAGCTTGCCCTTCATGTCCCCCAGCTCCCTGCGAACCTCGCAGTACTCCTGTTGGAGTTCGTCCATCTGCCGCTTCTGCCTCCGATTCTCGGCGCGCAGCATGGCCGACTCCTCCGTGGCGGACCGCCTTTGTAGGACGTCCGTTGCCCCCTCCAAGAAGGTGGCCGCGTCCTTGAGCTTGCGGACGAAGCCTCCCTTGAGGTTTTTCGAGCTGGAGGCGACCTTCCGCAGATTGTTCACCTCCTCTCTGATCCTCCTCTGTAGATCATGACCCACCAGCTCTTCCGGGTCACGGTCGTATCGGAAGGAGGGCTCATCCGAGGGGGACTCATCGCGCGGTTTGCGCTGGTCGCCCTCGGGCACATCCTCCTTCCTCTCCATGGTGGCCTTCCTGGCCTTCCCCTCTTTGGGACGCGCCTCAATCCTGGGGACCTTTTCCGCGGCCTCGACAGCAGCGTCGTCGTCGACGTCCAGACGACGCTTGCTGCCGGCTCTCCGCAGCGGGCCCCCGCCATCCTCAGACCCGGACATGACGTCGTCCGAGTCGAGATACTCCTCGTCGGAGAGACCAAGGTCGACACCAAAGTCTGACTCAATTGTCTTGAGGAAGTCAACGCGTGGTGACGCTGGCCGCAGACAATCCTCCAACACAACTACCGGCTGTTTCGCCGTCTCCTCCCTCGGCCTCAAGGCCGGGTATGGCGAGGACGATCGGGACGAGCTGAAACGCCCCTTACCGTCACGCAGGGGGGCAGATGTTTTCGCCACCCCTGTCGCCTTTTCCTTAACTCCGCCGTCAGTTCCGGCTACTCCGTCTTGTGATTTCGGCACACTGGCCCGTCTACTCCCAACAACATCCATCGCCGAAGCAACAGATGAGACGCTCTGATTGCCCCCCCCGTAGTACGAGGGGCAGGACGCCGCACTGTTAGGCGCGACGCCGCGGGATTCCCCAGCCGCCACCGGCGAACTGGGACCCGCCCGGGGACCAAATTTTTTATCAGGGCGTATCTCCATTTTTGCTATTTCCACCAAAACGTCAGAAAAAGGAAGACGAAAGTACAATATATATGATAGTATAGAGAATAATAAATCGAACAAAACAAAACGAAGAAAACAACCAAAACAGAACAACTAAAAGACAGGATATATACGACAAAACAAACAAAAGAAAAACCAAATTAAATTAGACAATATAATACGATATCAAAGGTAGCGCTGCTCTTCGTCTCACCTCTCCCCGTGGGCCCGCCCGGCATGGGAGGCCCTGGCCGGTATGGCCCCACGGATCATTGAGGCACTCAAGCCCCCCCACCACGGCAAGGTGGCAGCACAAATCGGGGGGGAACCTAACCTAACCTAACCTAACCTAACCTAACCTAACCTAACCTAACCTAACCTAACCTAACCTAACCTTTTTTTTTTTTTTTTTTTTTTGTTTTCGCTGGGGAAATGCATTACGCATACCACCGCACCCCGGGGGAAAGGTCGGTGATTATGTGGGACTCCGACAAGGGTCGTCTACCCAAGAGTCGTTTACCCACTAAAACCCCAGCGGCATACCCTCACACGACGCGCTTGGGGCGCCACAAGTTCGCGTAAACGCATTCTACTGTGACGCCCCGGCGTGGTGCCCGCAACGCGGGCAAGCGACTATCAGAGAGGGCGTCCCGGTATACTGGGACGCCCTCAGTCATCGAGGCTTTCGTCGGTGGTGGCTCCCCCGAACCACCACCGGCCTCCTCGGCGAGGGCAGAAGGGGCCCGCATCGTCACGAACCCCCCTCCACCCCCGCCTCCGTCCGCGGCGCGGGTCACCCGGAGCTCCCTCCCTTGTGACCCGCCCCGCTGCCCCCTTCTGCGACATCGGCCCCGCAGAAGGAGGCCCGTCAGCCCTCGGGCCGGCGCCAACCAGAGGACACCGGCGCACCGCAGCCGTCCAGGGCCCGCAGGGAAACCCTTAGGACAGGGTCCACCGTCAACCCAGGTCCCCGGAGCCCCCGTCCAGGGCTCGCAGCGAGACACTGGGGACAGGGTCCCCATCCACCCAAGTCCCCGCAGCCCCAATCTACCGCAGCGCACCGGCGATCCGTCCCGCAGCCCCCTTCTGCGGCATACGGCCCCGCAGAGGAGGTGCGTCAGCCCTCGGCCGGCGCCCACCCGAGGACGTTGAGTGAGGACTCGGTTTGACGGCCAACTAAGTTGAGCGCCAACCCGAGGACCTCATGGTGCGCCGCAGCGGTTTACGACTCCCAAGGCAGCTCTGAGGACAGAGGAGTCCCCGGAGCCGCAACCCGCCACGACGCTGGGTGCCGCTCTTCGTCTCACCTCTCCCCGTGGGCCCGCCCGGCATGGGAGGCCCTGGCCGGTATGGCCCCACGGATCATTGAGGCACTCAAGCCCCCTCACCACAGCAAGGTGGCAGCACAGTCGAGGGGGAACCTAACCTAACCTAACCTTTTTTTTTTTTTTTTTTTTTTTTTTTTTTTTTTTTTTTTTGGTTTCGCTGGGGAAATGCTTTATGCATACCACCGCACCCCGGGGGAAAGGTCGGTGATTATGTGGGACTCCGACAAGGGTCGTCTACCCAAGCGTCGTTTACCCACTAAAACCCCAGCGGCATACCCTCACACGACGCGCTTGGGGCGCCACAAGTTCGCGTAAACGCATTCTACTGTGACGCCCCGGCGTGGTGCCCGCAACGCGGGCAAGCGACTATCAGAGAGGGCGTCCCGGTATACTGGGACGCCCTCAGTCATCGAGGCTTTCGTCGGTGGTGGCTCCCCCGAACCACCACCGGCCTCCTAGGCGAGGGCAGAAGGGGCCCGCATCGTCACGAACCCCCCTCCACCCCCGCCTCCGTCCGCGGCGCGGGTCACCCGGAGCTCCCTCCCTTGCGACCCGCCCCGCTGCCCCCTTCTGCGACATCGGCCCCGCAGAAGGAGGCCCGTCAGCCCTCGGGCCGGCGCCAACCAGAGGACACCGACGCACCGCAGCCGTCCAGGGCCCGCAGGGAAACCCTTAGGACAGGGTCCACCGTCTACCCAGGTCCCCGGAGCCCCCGTCCAGGGCTCGCAGCGAGACACTGGGGACAGGGTCCCCATCCACCCAAGTCCCCGCAGCCCCAATCTACCGCAGCGCACCGGCGATCCGTCCCGCAGCCCCCTTCTGCGACATACGGCCTCGCAGAGGAGGCCCGTCAGCCCTCGGCCGGCGCCAACCCGAGGACGTTGAGTGAGGACTCGGTTTGACGGCCAACTAAGTTGAGCGCCAACCCGAGGACCTCATGGTGCGCCGCAGCGGTTTACGACTCCCAAGGCAGCTCTGAGGACAGAGGAGTCCCCGGAGCCGCAATCCGCCACGACGCTGGGTGCCGCTCTTCGTCTCACCTCTCCCCGTGGGCCCGCCCGGCATGGGAGGCCCTGGCCGGTATGGCCCCACGGATCATTGAGGCACTCAAGCCCCCTCACCACAGCAAGGTGGCAGCACAGTCGAGGGGGAACCTAACCTAACCTAACCTAACCTTTATTTTTTTTTTTTTTAACGAGGGGAACCCATCATGGGTACCCGGCCGCGTGGGAGACAGCCGGGTTATGTGAGACTCCTACTCACTAAACCCCTCGATTCCGGCCCGGCCTGCTGGGGAGTTGACGTGGGGCCTAAATATCACCACTCTCAACCCAGCAGGCGCTGGTCCCTCGCGGGACCTCTTCCCACTTGGAGCGGCGTGTGATAGCCGCTCTCTGCCGGAATTTGTGGCGCGCCAGTCAGAATGGCGCTGCCACTTCTACCCTAGGGCTTTTACAGGCGACGGGGATTCCCACGCCCCGCCGCCTTACCCATGGCTTTAGGATGGACAATCCGTGTCCATCCTCCTCCCGGCCCTCTTGTTGGAGGGCTGAGGACGGGGGGGCCGCGGCTTGGGTGCGCTGGCCCCTGCAGCCTTTGGTGCCCCACGGCGCTTGGCCTCTAGGCACCGGCTCCTGCCCCCACGGTGATCTGCCGGTTTGCCGGTCGCCGCACATGCCACACAGTGCGGCTTCTCACGGCACGTAGCCGCAATGTGACCGGCTTGACCGCAGCGAAAGCATAACGAATCGCCGCGGTCTCCTCCCTCCTGGCACAGAGCCAGGGTGTGCCCGTATTTGAGGCACTTATGACACTGTAGGGGCCTCGCCCCCAGCAGCTCAACCCGGGCCGACGACCAGCCCACAGCCAATCGGTCACGCGCGACCACCTTGGCCGTCGACACCGGGCACCGCACCCACACCTGGCCCATGTTCTGCGGGCCCTTCTTGATTTCGCCGCACTTGATCTGTGCGGCGTTACATTTCCCCTTTTCGGCGATAGCTGCGGCGATCATCTCCCTGGTGACTGAATCATCCAGGAGAGAGATGCCGAGCTCCGCCGTCTTCACTGGGCGAGAGATCTTCAGCTCCTCCGCGCTGAAGACCTCTCGCAACTTGGAGGCCAAAAGGTCGGCCTTCGCCTCGCTGCCTTCCCCAGGTGGGAAGAGCAGTTTGCGCCCATCCGCGGCCGTTGGCTTGCACAAGGGACGCGGGAGACCTAGTTCTTCCCATTTTATAGCAGTCGCAGCCGTGTTAATCACCTTGGCGTAGTGGAGGCCCTTTTCCACTCCGCCAGGCTGCAGAGTTATAACAACCGCCGACGTGCGCGGGACTCGGAGCTGTTGTGCCCGGATCTTCGGCTTGGCCGGCGTTGCTTTGCGCGTCTCATCCCTCGGCTTCGGCAGAGCCGTAGCCTTTTTCTTGGAGCCCTTGCGTGGGCCCACCGTCTGCCAATCTCCCCGCACCGGGATGGACTCCATGTCCAGCCGTTCGGCGTCGGGGACGCGCTGAGCCGCGAGGCTTTTCTTCTTAGCTTTTTTCTTCTTTGCAGGGCCCGAAGCCGCCGGTGATGGGGCGACCGGGGCACTGCCAGTGGTCTTCGTCCGTTTTGGCGCCCGAGGCGCTGTGGCCTCTCGGGGCGCGGGCGTCTCTCTGGACGCGGGGGCCTCTCTCGGCACAGGGGCCTCTGAGGGCGCGGCGGTCTCTGCGGACGGCGCCGGGGGCTCCGGACCTCCGAAGAGAGCCTCCTGGAGCTCCAGGGGCACGCGGGGGAGCTGCCGCATGTCCCGGAATTCGTCCGACACATTGTATTCGGTGGCGTACTTGGCGATGATCCCGAGGGCCTTCAGGGCCGCCTCCACCTCAGCCGTCACCGGGTTTGGTCTTCTAACAATGATCATCGGCTCTTCGGTGATCCTTTGTGCGCCGGAGGACGCACAAGAACAGCCCGACTTGCCTTGTTTCTTCCCTGGCCTCTTTTTGAGTCTCTCCACTTGCTCTTCTAGGGCACTCAATCTCTTCTCGAGCTCCGCGTTCGTCCTGCGGTACTCTCTCTTCTCCTCTTGGAGCCTCCTATTTTGGGCGCGGAGCATGGCGACCTCCTCATCAGCAGACCGCCGAATGAGGACCTCCGCCGCTCCCTCCATAAAGGTGGCCGCTTCCTTTAGGCGCTTAATAAATGTGCCTTTCAAATTGGCGGAGGACTTCGCAACGTCGCGAATGTTGGCGACCTCCTCGGCCATGCGTCGTTCCAGGTCCGACCCAACTAGACCATGTGGGTCCTGGTCGGGCCTTTGTATGGGTTTTGCTTTGGGGGGCTTTGCCGCAGGAGGCTCTGCGGGGGGCCTCTCCCTCAGCTCCCGTGCGTCTTCCGCTTCTAGGGCTCGTTTGGCAGCCAACATCTCCTTCTTGGCCTGCCATTTGCCCACGTGCTGCCCGGTGGTGGGCGGCCGACCCCGACCTCGCGGGGATTCGTCCACCCTGGGGACCTTTTCTGCGGCCTCGGCAGCAGAGTCGTCGTCGGAGTCCAGACGTCTCTTGCTGCCGGATCTCCGCAGTGGGCCCCCGAATTCCAAATCCGAGTCGTAGACGGACTCACCGTCCGTCGACATCTCCAGTCCGAGTTCGCGTGCTGCGCGCTCCATCTCCAGTGTTCGTGGCGATATGGGCCTGAGGACATCCTCGAGGACCACCACTGGGATCTTCCCTTTCTCCATCCTCTTCGGCTGTGTGGCCGGTAATGGAGAGGCCGACCGGGACGAGACAAAGCGCCCTTTGTCGTCCCTTTGGGGGACAGATGTTCGGCGCAGGAATTCGTCCAGCACCTCTTTTCTGTCGCCGACGACCCAGACGTCGCCTTCCTCCAATGCACAGGGGATGTCATTCCCTTTTGCTCCGCCGTCAGTTCCGGCTACCTCTACTCGTGATTGCGGCACGGTGGCCTCTTCCTTCCTACCCTTAGTGGCAGTTTCGCGGTTGGTGCCCCCCCCGTAGTACGAGGGGCAGACTGCCTCCCCCGAAGGGTCGACAGTGCGGGATTCCCCAGCTGACAAAGTCGAGCTGGGACCCGCCCGGGGACTATTTTCCAAAGCGCGTCTTTCCATGGTTTTTATACTCCTCCGAAAACGTCGTGAAAATGAAGGCGAAAAGAAATAAATATGATAGAAAAGGACAATTAAAACAAAGCAAAACAAAACAAAACCAAGAACAAAACCAAAAGAAAAGAACCAAAAGACAGAATATATATTACAAAACAAACAAAGAAACAAACAAAACCAAAACGAAAAACAAAAAACAAACAATATATACTTTATAAAAGGTAGCGCTGCTCTTAGTCTCACCTCTCCCCGCGGGCCCGCCCGGCATGGGTGACCCTGGCCGGTATGGCCCCGACGGATCCTTGAGGCACTCAAGCCCCCCCACCACGGCAAGGTGGCAGCACAAATCGGGGGGGAACCTAACCTAACCTAACCTAACCTAACCTAACCTAACCTTTTTTTTTTTTTTTTTTTTTTTTTTTTTTGGTTTCGCTGGGGAAATGCTTTATGCATACCACCGCACCCCGGGGGAAAGGTCGGTGATTATGTGGGACTCCGACAAGGGTCGTCTACCCAAGAGTCGTTTACCCACTAAAACCCCAGCGGCATACCCTCACACGACGCGCTTGGGGCGCCACAAGTTCGCGTAAACGCATTCTACTGTGACGCCCCGGCGTGGTGCCCGCAACGCGGGCAAGCGACTATCAGAGAGGGCGTCCCGGTATACTGGGACGCCCTCAGTCATCGAGGCTTTCGTCGGTGGTGGCTCCCCCGAACCACCACCGGCCTCCTAGGCGAGGGCAGAAGGGGCCCGCATCGTCACGGACCCCCCTCCACCCCCGCCTCCGTCCGCGGCGCGGGTCACCCGGAGCTCCCTCCCTTGTGACCCGCCCCGCTGCCCCCTTCTGCGACATCGGCCCCGCAGAAGGAGGCCCGTCAGCCCTCGGGCCGGCGCCAACCAGAGGACACCGGCGCACCGCAGCCGTCCAGGGCCCGCAGGGAAACCCTTAGGACAGGGTCCACCGTCAACCCAGGTCCCCGGAGCCCCCGTCCAGGGCTCGCAGCGAGACACTGGGGACAGGGTCCCCATCCACCCAAGTCCCCGCAGCCCCAATCTACCGCAGCGCACCGGCGATCCGTCCCGCAGCCCCCTTCTGCGGCATACGGCCCCGCAGAGGAGGTGCGTCAGCCCTCGGCCGGCGCCCACCCGAGGATGTTGAGTGAGGACTCGGTTTGACGGCCAACTAAGTTGAGCGCCAACCCGAGGACCTCATGGTGCGCCGCAGCGGTTTACGACTCCCAAGGCAGCTCTGAGGACAGAGGAGTCCCCGGAGCCGCAACCCGCCACGACGCTGGGTGCCGCTCTTCGTCTCACCTCTCCCCGTGGGCCCGCCCGGCATGGGAGGCCCTGGCCGGTATGGCCCCACGGATCATTGAGGCACTCAAGCCCCCTCACCACAGCAAGGTGGCAGCACAGTCGAGGGGGAACCTAACCTAACCTAACCTAACCTAACCTTTTTTTTTTTTTTTTTTTTGTTGCCCGGGTAAAATCCTTTATGGACCCCCCGCCAGCCTGGGGATGGCCGGTGGGGGAGTGTGGGAGTCTCCTCCGCCCTTTGTAAAGAAGAGACGGAGGCATACCCACTAAACATCCCGGGGTGTACCGTCCCGCGCTAGCTGCCCCGTGGGTCCTGACTGTGTCTCCACGGGGACAGTTTGCGCTGGGGGAACAGTCAATGATTGACCGTTCGACCCCATTTCAACTCAAGCTCCTTGGGAGCATCCTTCTCAGGAGCGTCTTTGCTCCTTAGCGCCATGCCCGGTACACGTGGCATGGCGCTGACCGTCCCGGGGTCTCCACTCCAATGGGCGAGGGATTTCCCCTAATCCCTCACCCGGAGACCTCCGTTAGGGCGGCATGTTGCGGACGTGCGCTAAGCGACGTCGGCCCGTGCGTGCCCGGCGGAGCGGGTGTGCATCGGGCGCCCTCTCTCTCTCTCTTTCGGCCATTTCTTTGGCCTTTATGACCGACTCAGAGAAGTCGGCCACGGCCTTCCAAGCGCTCTCGCTCCCGACCATCTTCGCCACCAGAGTCGGGAGCGAGAGGTCCGTCCCTACTGCGGCGATTAGAGTCGCACGCTCGACTGTCCATGCCGCACACACTTGTAGGGTGTGGCGGCTATCGTCTACCGAGGCGGCACAGTGGTGGCAGTTGGGGTTTGGCTCCCTTCCTGCCACCAGGTGCAGGTACCTCCCGAAACACCCATGGTTCGAGAGGACCTGCGTCAGCTGGTACGACAAGACTCCGTGCCGCCTGGTGACCCACTCCTCAAAGATAGGCCTTAGGGCCTCTATCACAGTTTTACCTGCGGATGGCTCCCGCAGCGCCTCACTCCAATCCCGCATGAGCGCTTGCTGTTCGTGCGCCCGCCAGCTCGCGACTGTATCCACCATGGGAGACTCACCCCTCGCGCGGGCCTCGGAGATACGGGCATAAACCGCGGCGAGAACTCGGGCATCCATCTCCCATGGCGGTGTGCCGGCCAGAGCGCACGCCGCCTCGAATGAGACGCTGCGGTAGCCACGCACCAACCTTATGGCCATTACCCTTTGGGGTTGCCTTAATAATGCCCTGGTATGGGCATTTAGTCTGCCAGCCCAGACGGGCGCTCCGTATAGGGCCATCGAGCGTATGACCGTGGCGTACAGACGTCTGCACGCCACGTTCGGCCCCCCAACGTTGTTCAATAGACTGCTCAGAGCGCCCGCCGTCGCCATTAATTTAGGCTTCAGCCTGAGGAAATGCTCCTCGAAAGATAGGCGTGAGTCGAGGACAAGACCTAAGTACTTCATTGTCGACTTCACGCCTATCTCTACTCCACTCACAATTATGCTGGAGTTGGGCGGTGGCCTTCTCCTCGGCCCATGAAAATACATGGCCTCGGATTTGGCGAGTGCGACTTCCAACCCCAGTAGTCTTATACGCCTTACGACGTGGGCCACACCGGCTGTCGCCCGTATTGCTGCATCCCTGAAGTCACTGCCACGTGCTGTGACAAGAGTGTCGTCGGCGTAGCACGTGACAGTGACGCCTCTCACAAGTTGGCCACGGAGGACCCAATCGAACCCGATGTTCCACAAGAGTGGGCCCAGCACCGACCCCTGTGGAACACCGCGTGATATCTCCCTGCTTGTCCAGCCATTTTGGGTCGGATATTTGATCATGCGACCCGATAAATACGCCCTGATGAGGCCCTGGAGATATGATGGAAAACGATGATGTTTCAGGGCCTCCAATATACAGGGCCAGGGAAGAGTGTTAAAGGCGTTGGCGATGTCGAGTGACACCGCCAACACCACCTGGCCCTGTGATGACGCTTCCTCGGCCATCCCCACTACTCGTTGGATAGCGTCAATTGTCGATTTACCTCTCCGAAAGCCAAATTGTACCTCGGAGAGGTCCGGCCCTTGCGACTCCATGTGCTGGACGAGACGAGCAGCTATGATTCGCTCGAAGAGTTTGCCCATCTCGTCCAGCAGCACGATTGGCCTATATCCAGAAGGGGATTCCGCCGGTCTTCCTGGTTTTATCAGGAGGACTAATTTCCCCACTTTCCAGTCTTCGGGGAAGTAGCCCTCCCTTAGACATCTATTCAGCATGGCGCGCGCCCTGTCGCCAAGGGTGTTAAGCGCGACAGCCAGCGCTCGACCATGAACCCCATCCAAGCCGGGGGCCTTGTTGCCCGTTCGGGCCCGTTCCAGGGCCGTCCCAAATTCGCCCTCCGTGATAGGCGGAGCGTCTTCTTCCTCCGAATCATTTTGTGGCGCCATTCTCGGCGGTTCTATGTTTTGCGCCGCCGGGAACAATGCGTCCACAACATCCTCGACCTGCTGAGGCTCCATGGTCGCAGTGAGGGGTGGTGCCCAGGGCGTAAGTTTGTGCCGTACAAACTTGTACGGCCTGCCCCATGGATCTTCATTAAGGGACTCGATCCACCCCTCATGCGCCGCCTCTTTTGCCCGACTGATGCTCGCCGATAAGGCACTTGACAACTCCCGGTATGCGGCGTACGCCGTATCCTCCTCCTCTGGGTTACGGCGTCGCCTACGTCGAATCCTTTGGAACCTGCGTCTGGCCGCGAGGCACCGGGCATTCGCCTGGGCCACCTCGCCGTTCCACCAATACACACTACGACGAGGCGCACCCGGACGCTGCCTCGGCATGGAGGCATCGCAGACTCTAGACAATGCACCCCGCAGCCAGTTCGCCTCCTGTGTCACTTCCGGTGATGGGGTCGGGTGGACCCACGTTTCCAGTTCAGCCTGGATTTCGGCTGCATCTATCCTCAGTTTTTTGAGTGTCCACCGGGGAGGATCCCCGGGGGCAGCTCGTCCGACTTGTATATTGGGCAGGAAGGCGGAGACATCATATCGGATGTAGCGATGATCCGATAGAGTCTCAGCGCCTTCCTCTACCCTCCATCCGGAAACGCGGGACCCAAGGTCAGGAGTCGAGAACGTCACGTCGACGATTGACCCTCCCTCTCGTCTTACGCACGTATGTGCACGACCTCTGTTGAGTACAACCAAACCCTGCAGGGCGACCCACTCCTCCAGGACATCGCCCCGCGGGTTACTGGCTGAGGACCCCCACGCCGCAGACTTGGCGTTTAGGTCCCCAGCGAGCAGAACATGTCGCGCCACCCTGTTAGCGAGTAGTATGCTCAGGCCCCTTAAGTATTCCTCGAAGTCGGCGACAGTGCTATTTGGAGAGAAATAGCCGCCGACAACGAGGACATCCCTTATGTTTGCCGCCACCCAGCCACGACCTTTAGTTATGTTTCGCATGGGTGGGGCACCACTTCCCGGTCTTGTTACGAGTGCCACTTGGCCACTCGTGTCTCCAGCCCAGTTCCCGCTGTTTGGGACTCTATATGGTTCCGCGACCACCCCTATATGCGTGTCCCACTGTGCCATGTTTTGTGAGAGCAGATCTTGAGCTCGGGCACAGTGGTTGATATTGGCTTGTATAAATCGACACTGGTTCATAATTGGGTCGCGGAAACATTAACCATCTCGCCCGCACCTCCTGCACTTGGAGGATTGGGGTGGGCGGGCTGTGACAGATTTTCACCAGCCGGCTCCTTTTGCTTGGAGGCCACACATGTCTTACGACCACCTCGGTGGTCGGCCTTTCTGCCCGCCGCCGCACACACAGTGCAGTGCGGCTTGGCGTGGCAGTTGGAGGCTTTGTGGCCTATTTCGCCGCAGCGATAACACTGGGCACTGCGGTCCTCTGTGGAAGCACAACAGGGCCGCACGTGCCCAGCTTCCAGGCAGCGAAAACATTGAAGTGGCCGCACAGGGAGGAGTTCTACCCTAGCTAGCGACCACCCCACGGTGATCTTTGTGGTTTTGGTCACCTTTTTGGCGGCCTGAATCGGGCACTTGACCCAAACTGTTCCGAGCCTACGTGGAGAGTCCCTCTTTATTTCCCCACAGGTGACTGCGGCTGCGTCACACTCTCCTAATTCCGCCACAGTCTCGATTATTTCTTCCCGCGTTACCGAGTCATCGAGACCGGTTAGCCGCAATTCGGCCGCCTTCGTCGGCCGTGTGACCCTAACTATGTTTGGGTCAAGAGCTTCCCTTAGTTTCGAGGCCAAGGCATCTGCTTTTTCCTGGCTGCCCGACAGCTCCATCTTGCAGGCGCCTGTAGCAGCCGTGCGGAATAGCACGCCCTTGATGCCCAGGGCTTTTATACTTATGTGCTTCTTGGCCTCGGCTATTAAATCCTTGTAGGATATACCCTTCTCGTGCCCCTCCGGCTGGATCGTTAGAATTATCGCAGCATTTCGGGGCGTGCTCAGTTTTTTGGGCTGAGTCCTCTGCCCTGCTCTGGGAGGTGGTCCTCTCTCTTCGCGGCCCTGGGACCGCGGACGCAGCTGTCGAGCCGCCTTGCGAGGTATAACCCTCGTCCACCCCTCCTCATTGTTGTGCGGGATGACTGCCATGTCCGCATGTTCCGCGTCCGGAACCCGGCGCGCGGCCATGTTGCCCCTCTTCTTTTTCTTCTTCTTCCTCTTCTTAGAAGAAGAGGGGCCTACCTCCTCCGTGCCGTCAGCAGACGTGCTGGGCACTGGTTCCACGGGTTTGGATGTTGTAACCCGTGGAGGAGGCGGAGAGGTCTCGACCGCTGCGACCACCACCTCCATGTCCACTGGGGCGTCGACCGCCGCCTCAGCAGCCGGTACGACAGGGCCCTCTCGGACCACCGCCTTATTACTCCCTGCCTTGCGCAGGGGAATCCTCGTCGGCATTGTTACTTTGGCCTGAAGCTTGGCACTTGTTTTTGCCGGTATTGTTGCGGTCGCCGCCGCCTTGGCGTACGTTTTGACCCCAGAGGTCGAGGGGACAGCTGTTTTTGTCCCCAAAGCCTTGTTCGGTACGACAGGCTTGGCGGCGGCCACCACTCGCACTCCCTTCCGATTAATTGTTGCCACCGGGCGAGCTGGTGGAGCAACTGTAGGCGTGGCTGTCTTGGTCTTAGCAGCGGCCTTCTCTCGGGCCCTATCCGCCGCGAGCGGTGGGCGCATGGTTGGTGCAGGCGGTAGGCGGTCGTCGATGCGTGCCGTAATCATATTACCGCAGCACAGCATGGCCTCTCTCAACCACTCCTGCTTCTCATCCACTTTAGGGTTCACCGGCACTGGAGTTTTCAGTGTGGCTGAGGTCTCTTGGATGAGTAACCTCAGCTTCTCTATGTCCTGTCGCAGGCCGATGACCTCAGCTTTCAACTGGGCATTGTCCTCATGGAGGCGAGCGTTAGCCGCTTGAAGGCGGTCATTGTCCGCCTGCAGACGCCTCGACTCCTCTGACGTCGAGAGGGCTGCCAGATCTTGTACAGCCTCTACAATTGTCGTGGTGGCCACCTTCAGGCCCCCTTGCAACTCTCCCTTAAGATTTTTGGACTTTCGCCCCACGTCCCGTATGTATTCCACGCAACCGTCCACCTTTCTCATGATTTGCGCGGCGGGGGGAAAGCCCTCTTCCTCTCCTGCTGTTCGGAGGTCCGGTGTGGACTCTGACTGGCCCTGACGATGGCTCCTAGTGAGTCGGCACAGTTTCACTGTGCTGGCGGCCAGCTCTTTTTCCGCCTCGAGCCACACCAGTGCCTGCTCCGCTTTCCGGAGGTCCTCCTTGGACTTGGCCAGCTCAACGTATTCTCCCGTAGTGGGAGGCCTTCCTCTGCCACGTTTCTGGCTCGTCGAGCTACTGCGTGAAGCAGCCCGCGGCATTTTGACCCCATCTGCCTCATCAGAGTCCGGGTCCGACGAACCACTCTTCCTTCGTCGTTTGCTCCCGGCTCTGGCAGGAGTGGAACGTGTGGAGTTGGTGGAACTGGCGATTGAGACATTATCGTCCTCACGCCCCTCACCCTCACACACGTCCATGTTGAGAGAGTCCACTGAGCCTCGTCCTTCCCTTAACAAAACGTCTTCAATTATGACGACGGGTTGTTTCGCCGTACTGGCGGTTATGCTCCCGGCTTGTGAGCCGATCTGCTCTTTTCCTACATCAGACACACTGTCCGCGTCCTTTGTCTTAGAACCGGACCCAAACGTGAGTATCATCCCTAAGGGCGATTTTGTTCTTGCGTTCTCCTTCTCATTCGAATTGCTTCCCTGCCCCCCAAACTGCGTTACCGTTTGAGAGGTCAGGTCCACTGAGCTCCTCGTACTCCTACTACGACCTTTAGTGACACGAAGGAGCGGTATACCGCTCCCTGAGGCCTTCCGCACATCCGTACTCTTCTCCACTACTGCCGAAACAACAGATTGGGCGCAGAATTTGCCCCCCCCGTAATACGAGGGGCAGACCGCCTCCCCCGAAGGAGCGACGGTGCGGGATTCCCCAGCTGACAGAGTCGAGCTGGGACCCGCCCGGGGATTCATTTTATTCTTGCGACTGTCCATTATTTTATTTTACCATCCACTAATCGTCTGGGAAAAGGAAGAAGAAAATAGTGATATATATGATAGAAAAGAGTATAAAAATAACCAAAACAAAACGAAGATGATAACAAAAGAACAATACAACCCAAACAGAATAAATATGAACAAAAGCAAAACCAAAACGAAACAAAACGAAAACAATAAATACTTTATAAAAGGTAGCGCTGCTCTTCGTCTCACCTCTCCCCGTGGGCCCGCCCGGCATGGGAGGCCCTGGCCGGTATGGCCCCACGGATCATTGAGGCACTCAAGCCCCCCCACCACGGCAAGGTGGCAGCACAAATCGGGGGGGAACCTAACCTAACCTAACCTAACCTAACCTTTTTTTTTTTTTTTTTTTTTTTTTTTTTTTGGTTTCGCTGGGGAAATGCTTTATGCATACCACCGCACCCCGGGGGAAAGGTCGGTGGTTATGTGGGACTCCGACAAGGGTCGTCTACCCGAGAGTCGTTTACCCACTAAAACCCCAGCGGCATACCCTCACACGACGCGCTTGGGGCGCCACAAGTTCGCGTAAACGCATTCTACTGTGACGCCCCGGCGTGGTGCCCGCAACGCGGGCAAGCGACTATCAGAGAGGGCGTCCCGGTATACTGGGACGCCCTCAGTCATCGAGGCTTTCGTCGGTGGTGGCTCCCCCGAACCACCACCGGCCTCCTAGGCGAGGGCAGAAGGGGCCCGCATCGTCACGGACCCCCCTCCACCCCCGCCTCCGTCCGCGGCGCGGGTCACCCGGAGCTCCCTCCCTTGTGACCCGCCCCGCTGCCCCCTTCTGCGACATCGGCCCCGCAGAAGGAGGCCCGTCAGCCCTCGGGCCGGCGCCAACCAGAGGACACCGGCACACCGCAGCCGTCCAGGGCCCGCAGGGAAACCCCTAGGACAGGGTCCACCGTCAACCCAGGTCCCCGGAGCCCCCGTCCAGGGCTCGCAGCGAGACACTGGGGACAGGGTCCCCATCCACCCAAGTCCCCGCAGCCCCAATCTACCGCAGCGCACCGGCGATCCGTCCCGCAGCCCCCTTCTGCGGCATACGGCCCCGCAGAGGAGGTGCGTCAGCCCTCGGCCGGCGCCCACCCGAGGACGTTGAGTGAGGACTCGGTTTGACGGCCAACTAAGTTGAGCGCCAACCCGAGGACCTCATGGTGCGCCGCAGCGGTTTACGACTCCCAAGGCAGCTCTGAGGACAGAGGAGTCCCCGGAGCCGCAACCCGCCACGACGCTGGGTGCCCAACCTAACCTAACCTAACCTTTTTTTTTTTTTTTTTTAAAGAGGGGGAATCCTTTTTACGGATACCCTGGCGCATCCACTCGCGGAGAAAGTGTCAACGCGAGTGGACGCGGCAGGGTTATGTGGGACTCGAGATCGCCCTAAAACTAGGCGTCCCCATACCCACTAAACCTACCTCTGTATCTTCCCTTCCTGGTGGGGAGCGGTTCGGGACCAATATCTCCGTGTGCTCCACCCACCGTGTGTGATCAAAAACGACCTCGACCCTACCTCTGCGCACCACTGCGCATCACCACCATCTTACCTGGACCCGGACAGAACCGGCCAGTCTTCCCGGGCCGACTGAATCGGCCTTATGTCGGCGGATGGAACTACGTGTCCATCCGTTCCTGCTCGGCCCCCTTGTCGGGCGGCTTTCGCTTCTTCGGGCCGAGACAACTCGCCCGACCACATCTGTGGTTGGCGTCTCGGCCGTAATCGGCGCACACGACGCAGCGCGGCTTGGCGCTGCAGCTGGCGGCCTTGTGACCGCCCTCCCCGCACTGGTAGCAGACGCCACCCCGATCCTTCTCTGACTTGCAGCACGCCCCGATGTGCCCGGTCTCCAGACACCGGTAACACATTCGGGGGCGCTGCCGAAGGAGCTCCACTCGGGCCGACGTCCACCCTATGGTCAGCTGACCCCGGGCGATCGTCTTGGCCGCCAGGACCGGGCACCGCACCCACACTGTGCCTATGCCCGATCGGCGCACTCTCGAAATTGTGCCGCATTTGACGGCCGCCGCGTCGCACTCGCCGGTGCTCGCAACAGCCGCCACGACCTCCTCCTCCGTGACCGAAGGGTCAAGTCCGTGTAGGCGCAGCTCGGCCGACTTGACCGGCCGCGCCACACGAAGAACTTCTGGTTCGAACGCCTCCCTGAATTTTGTAGCAAGCGCGTCCGCTTTCTCTTTGTCCGGGACCTCGACTACGAGTGCCCCCGTCGCTGCTTCCCTAAATTTGGGGCCATGAAGGCCTAGATCCGCCAGCGCGACCTGGCTTTTCATCCTGCGGATCACCTCCGCGTACGTGATCCTTTCCTCAGCCGCGTTTGGCAGCAGCGTGAGGACAACCGCCTCCTTGCGCGGGGCCCGCAGCCGCGAGGCTTTGGGCTTGCGCTTCGGTGGCGGCGGTCTGCTGTCTACTGGCGGCTGGACTACCTTCTTGGTGGCCCCTCTGCGGACCACCAGACTCCATCCTTCTCTGTCCGGAGCGGGCGCGACATCCGCGTGCTCCGCATCCGGCGCTCTCCGTGCAGCGAGGCTCTTCCTCGGCTTCCTCTTTTGTTTGGAGGAGGCCTGCGCCGCAGATGACGTGGCGGCTTGGGCAGGGACGGTTGGTGCCGTCGGCCGGACCTCTCTCCTCACGTTGGCAGCCGCTTCGGCGGCGCTCTTCTTCTTCTTCTTTTTCGCCGGCCTGTCGACGTCGGTCCTTACCACCTCAGCCACTGGGGCCAAAGCAGCGTCCGACGCGAGAGGCGGGCGTACACTCTTCGCCGGGGGAAGACGGCGTTCTATTTCCGCCAGGCGGGGATTGAGAACGTTCCCCACCTGGGTCAAAATGGTCTTGCTCAGGACCTGTATGTCCAGACCCTCCACTGACGAGGAGGTGTGCACAGACTTCTCTATTCGGGCTGCCTCGGCCTTAGTAAGCCGAGCATGCAGCCCGTCAATCGTGCGCCGCTGTTCAGCGCACTGCAACTCCATGCCCGTCACTTGATCAGTGAGGGTCTTCACCTGCGCCCGCAACAGTGCCACTTCCGAGGACTCTGTGCGGCGTGTAAATACCTCCGTTGCGTCGAGGATCGCTGCCAGGCCGTCTTTCACGTCCCGAATACACGTTCCCTTCAAATTTTTGGAGTGTGTAATTACCTCCCTAATCTTTGCCACTCCATTGCCGATCGTACGGGACAGCTCAATGCCGTTCATTTCCTCTACGTCGGCTACCCTAACAGCTTGATAAAGCCTGCTGGGTGTCACTCCCTGTTGCGCAGCGCGCTCATCCGCCTCCCTGATCTCCTTTTCTAGGCGTTCTTGCTGCTCCTTGCACGCACGTTCGATTTCCAGTCGCTCTTGACTGGGGGCAGGAGGCCAACTCGTTCCCCATCGAGCAATGTACTCCTCCTTATCCCTCTCTTCTTGTGCGGCCATTTCGGCAGCCTCCTTCTCTTTCTTTTTCCGCCACTGACCGACGTGTTTGCCGGTGGTGGGCGGTCTTCCGCGCCCTCGTGGGGCGTCCTCAACCCGTGGGACCTTCTCTGCGGCCTCGGCAGCAGCGTCGTCATCACTGTCAAGACGCCGCTTACTGCCGGACCTCCGCAGTGAGCCCCCATAGCTACATTCCGAGTCTGTCAAGAACTCGACGTCCTCCTCGCCGGACGTCGACATATCAAGACCCAGCTCCGCCTCTCGTCTGAGTCGCTCAACGCTCCGGGGCGTCCCAGGCCTGAGGCAGTCCTCGAGGACCACCACCGGATTGCTGTCCATCTCTACCCTGGGCCGGGATGGCGATTTGAATCGCCCCTTCCCGTCCCTCAGGGGGCCTGCTGTGCTGCACCCCTTGCTCCTCTCTACTTCGCCGTCAGTACCGGCCTCTTCTTCTTCCAGTAGTTGCGCCATTGCGGCCGTCTTTACTCCCATCCTACCCTTTCTGGTAGTTTCGTGCTTTGTGCCCCCCCCGTAGTACGAGGGGCAGACTGCCTCCCCCGAAGGGTCGACAGTGCGGGATTCCCCAGCCGTCACCGACGAACTGGGACCCGCCCGGGGACTTATTTTCAACTCACGACTTGCCATAGTTTTTTCAACTCCTACCCAAACATCGCCCTAAGCACACCCCCCCAAACCCGAAGAAACGAATAGCAAAGAAATAAACAGAAAGATAGAAAAGTTAGGGAAAGAAACAAAACCAAAACAAACAAAACCAAATACCAAAACCAAAACAAACAAACAACAAACAAAACAAAACGAACAAAACAAAACAACAAAACCAAAACAAACAAAACAAAACGAAGTATAACAACAACAAAAGCAACAAAAGGATAGTGTTGAAATAAATTAAGTGAGGACTCGGAACGACAGGAAACAGGGTAAGGGAAAGGAGGGAAGGGGAGAATTAAGACGGGAAGGCGCATGGCTGTTTCGGCTACGTCTGTCCAGAAGGGCCAGACCAAAAGCAGGCGGCAACCACGAGCAGGATAACAACCACACTTGCCTTGGGTTTCGACGCAACAGTAGTGCTCCACCCAAGACCAACACCCCTCACATTGCCGGGAAAGACAATGGAGTACGGTGAAAGACGAAGTCACCAGGTCTTACCAGTAGCCTCTGTGACTTCCCCTTCCACCCGCCCAACCTAACCTAACCTTTTTTTTTTTTTTTTTTTTTTTTTTTTTTTTTAACGAGGGGAACCCATCATGGGTACCCGGCCGCGTGGGATACAGCCGGGTTATGTGAGACTCCTACTCACTAAACCCCTCGATTCCGGCCCGGCCTGCTGGGGAGTCGACGTGGGGCCTAAGGTACACCACTCTCAACCCAGCAGGCGCTGGTCCCTCGCGGGACCTCTTCCCACTTGGAGCGGCGCGTGATAGCCGCTCTCTGCCGGAATTTGTGGCGCGCCAGTCAGAATGGCGCTGCCACGTCTGCCCTAGGGCTTTTACAGGCGGCGGGAAAACCCACGCCCGCCGCCTTACCCATGGCTTAAGATGGACACACTACGTCGTGTCCATCTTCCTCCCGGCCCTCTTCTTGGAGGGCTGAGGACGGGGGGGCCGCGGCTTGGCTGCGCTAGCCCCTGTAGCCTCTCGCGCCCCACGGCGCTTAGCCGCAAGGCACTGGCTCCTGCCCCCTCGGTGATCTGCCGGTTTGCCGGTCGCCGCACATGCTACACAGTGCGGCGTTTCGCTGCACGCTGCAGCGATATGACCGGCTTGACCGCAGCGATAGCAAAGACCGCCGCGGTCTCCTCCCTCCTGGCATGTAGCCATGGTGTGCCCGTACCTCAGGCACTTAAAGCACTGTAGGGGCCTTGCCCCCAGCAGCTCCACCCGGGCCGACGACCAGCCCACAGCCAGGCGATCGCGCGCAACCACCTTGGCCGCCGACACCGGGCACCGCACCCACACTTTGCCCATGTTCTGCGGGCCCTTCTTGATCTCGCCGCACTTGACGTGTGCGGCGTCGCATCCTCCCTTTGCTGCAATCGCTGCGGCAATCATGGCACTGGTGACGGAGTCATCCAGGAGAGTGATGCCCAGCTCCGCCGTCTTCACAGGTCGGGAAATCTTCAGCTCCTCCGCACTGAAGACTTCCCGCAGTTTATCCGCCAGGAGGTCAGCCTTCCTCGCGTTATCTTCCCCTGGGGGGAGCGTCAGAACACGCCCGTCTGCCGCCGTAGGCCTACAGAGTGGGCGCGGGAGCCCCAGTTCCTCCCACTTTATTTGGGCCGCAGCCATATTTATTACCTTGGCGTAGTGGAGCCCTTTCTCCACTGCGCCGGGCTGCAAGGTGATGACCACCGCCGACGTGCGTGGTACCCTGAGCCGCGAGGCCTTGGGCTTCCGCTTGGGTGCCGGCGGTGGCTTGCGCACTTCTTCCCTAGGTTTGGGTTGAGCCTTTGCCTTCTTTTTCTTGGCCTTCTTGCGAGGGCCTACTACTTCCCAATCGCCTTGTGCCGGAGTAGATCCAAGGTCCACCTTCTCGGCGTCTGGTGCACGCTGAGCCGCGAGGCTCTTCTTCTTAGCCTTTTTGGCTTCCTTGTTCTTGGCAGGGCCCGGAGTCACCGGTGATGGGGCGGCCGGGGCACTGCCAGTGGTCTTCTTCCGTTGTTGTGCCGGGGGCACTGGGGCCTCTCTGGGCTCAGGGACCTCTGAGAGCGCAGCGGTCTCGGAGGACGGTGCCGTAGGCTCAGGTACACCAAAGAGAGCCTCTTGCAGCTCCCGGGGCACGCGGGGGAGGCTCCGCATGTCTCGAAATTCATCCGATGTATTAAACTCAGTGGCGTATTTGGCTACTATGCCGAGGGCCCTAAGCTGGGCCTCGACCTCAGACGCCACTGGATTTGGTCGTCTGACCGTCGGCATCTCTTCGAAAAATTGCGCGCCGGAGGACGCGCCAGAGCGTGCCGATTTCTTCCCCTTTGTTACCTGTTTAAGTTTTTCCACCTCAGACTCTAGGTGATCGAGCCTCTTTTGTAAGTCCGCGTTTTCCCGACGGTACTCACGGTTTTCTTCCCGCAGCCTTCTGTTTTGGGAGCGGAGCATTTCCGATTCCTCATTCGCTGACCGCCGAATGAGGACCTCTGTCGCTCCCTCCATAAAGGCCGCTGCCTCTTTTAGGGTTTTAATGAATGTCCCCTTTAGATTCCCGGAGTTCTTGGCGACCTCCCGGATCTTCCGAATCTCCTCCCCCATTCGTCTGTCCAAGTCCGACCCGACTAGACCATGCGGGTCTTGGTCGGGCCGGTAAACGGGTTTGAGCTTGGGGGCCTTCGCCGCAGGTGGCTCTGCGGGGGGCCTCTCCCTCAGCTCCCGTGCGTCCAATTCTTCTAGGGCCTTTCGAGCCGCTAGCATCTCCTTCTTCGCCTGCCACTGGCCGACATGTTTGCCTGTGGTAGGCGGCCTTCCCCGACCTTTGGGAAGCTCTCCCAACCTGGGGACCTTGTCTGCGGCCTCGGCAGCAGAGTCGTCATCACTGTCAAGGCGTCTCTTGCTGCCGGATCTCCGCAGTGGGCCCCCGCAGTCCGAGTCGGACATGACGTCCTCGGACATGTAATCCTCCTCGCCAGACGTAGACATGTCCAGCCCGAGCTCCTTCTGGAGTCTTACTCTTTCCACACTCCGGGGCGTCGCAGGCCTAAGGCAGTCCTGAAGGACCACCACCGGAGTCTTCCCTTTTTCCTGCGGCTTTGACGCCGAGCATGGGGAGGCAGACCGGGACGAGACAAAACGGCCTTTGTCATCCCTTTGGGGGCCAGGTGTTCGGCGCACCCCTTCGTCCACCCTCTCCTTCTTTACGACGATTAGTTCGTCCTCTTCCGATACCGCGTCCGGCACTCGGTCGCCTGGGAAGCGGTATATAACGCCGTCTCGTCCGGCTACTTCTACAAATGGCAATTTGCCCTTTGCTCCGCCGTCAGTTCCGGCTACCTCTACTTGTGATTGCGGCACGGTGGCCTCTCCCTTGCTACCCTTAGTGGTAGGTTCACGTCTTGTGCCCCCCCCGTAGTACGAGGGGCAGACTGCCTCCCCCGAAGGGTCGACAGTGCGGGATTCCCCAGCTGACATAGTCGAGCTGGGACCCGCCCGGGGACTATTTTGCAATCCGTGACTTTCCATATTTTTTAATGACTCCTCCCAAAACGTCGTGAAAATGAAGACGAAAGATAATAGATATGACAGGAAAGATATACAAAAAACAAACAAAACAAAACGAAGAAACACAACCAAAAACAAAACAAAACCAAAAGACAGAATATATACGAACAAAAGCAAAACCAAAACGAAACAAAAACGAAAACAATATATACTTTATAAAGTGTAGCGCTGCTCTTAGTCTCGCCTCTCCCCGCGGGCCCGCCCGGCATGGGTGACCCTGGCCGGTATGGCCCCGACGGATCCTTGAGGCACTCAAGCCCCCCCACCACGGCAAGGTGGCAGCACAAATCGGGGGGGAACCTAACCTAACCTAACCTAACCTAACCTAACCTTTTTTTTTTTTTTTTTTTTTTTTTTTGGGCGGAGGAGAAACCCTTTTTACGGGTCCCCGGTCTGAAGATGGAAGGCGACCGGGGTATGTGGGGCTCCAGGGCGCACAGATGTTCGTGCACCCCGCCTACCCACTAAAACTCCTCCGTTCTCGCGTCCCAGTGGAGGGGCGTTTGGGACCAATTTCTCCAGCTGCCCCTACCACCTGGCTTGGCCAATTCAGGCCTCGACCCTGCGTGCGCGTGTGCGCACCTCGGAGAGTGGGCCCGGACAGAACGGGCCCCCACTCAGGTCGCGGACGGACTAAGTGTCCATCCGGACCGCAGCAGCCACCTTCCTGGGCGGCTTGCTTTTCTTTGGACCGAGACAGCTGACACGACCACAACGGTGGTCGGCGTCTCGGCCCTGCTCCGCGCAGACCACGCAGCGCGCCTTCGCTGCACAGTCAGCGGCCCTGTGGCCACCCTCGCCGCATTGGTAGCAAAGGCTACTGCGATCCTTATCCGAGGTGCAGCAGGCCCCGACGTGACCGGTCTCAAGACACCGGTAACACATCCGGGGCCGCAGCCGCAGGATCTCCACCCTGGCCGAAGACCACCCGATTGACAGACGGCCTCGGGCGATCTTCTTCGCGACCGCCGTCGGGCACCGCACCCACACTGTGCCCAGACCCGAACGGCTTGACCTCCTTATTAGGCCGCACTTGACGGCCGCCGCATTACACCCACCGGCGCTTGCGACGGCCGAGGCGACCTCTTCCTCCACAATGGAGGGATCTAATCCGTGGAGGCGCAGCTCGGTCGACTTGACCGGCCGCGCCACCCGGAGAACCTCCGGCCCGAACGCCTCTTTGAAGCGAGAGGCGAGGGCGTCCGCCTTTTCAGCGTCGGGCAGCTCAATGATGAGCGCCCCTGTCACTGCCTCCCTGAAGGTGGGCTTGAGCAGCCCGAACTCCTCCAACGGCATCTGAGTCCGGGCTGTACGCAGGACCCCGCCGTAGTTGATGTTCTCCTCAGCCGCACCCGGCAGCAGCGTGAGGACCACCGCCGACGTGCGTGGGACCCGCAGCCGCGAGGCTTTGGGCTTCCGCTGCGCCGGAGGCTGTCTGCTGACGAGTTGCGGCCGAGGAGGCTCAACTGACCTCTTTTTCTTGGGGGCCCCTCTGCGGACCACCATATTCCATCCCTCTCGAGCCGGGGCAGGGGCCGAGGCGGGGGCAGGTGCGACATCTGCGCGCTCCGCGTCCGGCGCTCGCTGGGCTGCGAGGTTCTTCTTTCGCTCTCTCCTCCGCTTGGACTTGGAGAGGGCCGGGGCCGGGGCCGCAGATGTTGTTGCGGCCGGGGCAGGACCAGTCTTCGGTTTTACCAGCTTGGCCCCCTTCTTCGTCCTCGCGGCAGGAGGCTCGTCCTCTCCGGTCTGCACTGCCGCGCAGGCAGTGCTCTTAGCCGGCGCTACTGGCGCTGGCTGCGTCTCTACCTCTGGCGGGAACATCGCCGCCTTGAGGTGCGCGGGAATGCGCGGGAGTCCGCGCAAATCGCGGAACTCATCAGATGTGTTGCCCTCCGTCGCGAACCTGGTGCTGATACGGAGGGCCTTGAGTTCGGCCTCCACAGCAACGGGCAACGGAGTCTTGCACCTTCTGCCATCCGGCCCTAGGTCGGCCGATGTTTTAGAGGAGCTGGAGGATCGCGCCTTCAGCAACTCCTCTTCCAACTTCGCGAGCTTGCCCTTCATGTCCCCCAGCTCCCTGCGAACCTCGCAGTACTCCTGTTGGAGTTCGTCCATCTGCCGCTTCTGCCTCCGATTCTCAGCGCGCAGCATGGCCGACTCCTCCGTGGCGGACCGCCTTTGTAGGACGTCCGTTGCCCCCTCCAAGAAGGTGGCCGCGTCCTTGAGCTTTCGGACGAAGCCTCCCTTGAGGTTTTTCGAGCTGGAGGCGACCTTCCGCAGATTGTTCACCTCCTCTCTGATCCTCCTCTGTAGATCATGACCCACCAGCTCTTCCGGGTCACGGTCGTATCGGAAGGAGGGCTCATCCGAGGGGGACTCATCGCGCGGTTTGCGCTGGTCGCCCTCGGGCACATCCTCCTTCCTCTCCATGGTGGCCTTTCTGGCCTTCCCCTCTTTGGGACGCGCCTCAATCCTGGGGACCTTTTCCGCGGCCTCGACAGCAGCGTCGTCGTCGATGTCCAGACGACGCTTGCTGCCGGCTCTCCGCAGCGGGCCCCCGCCATCCTCCGACCCGGACATGACGTCGTCCGAGTCGAGATACTCCTCGTCGGAGAGACCAAGGTCAACGCCAAAGTCTGTCTCAATTGCCTTGAGGAAGTCAACGCGTGGTGACGCTGGCCGCAGACAATCCTCCAACACAACTACCGGCTGTTTCGCCGTCTCCTCCCTCGGCCTCAAGGCCGGGTATGGCGAGGACGATCGGGACGAGCTGAAACGCCCCTTACCGTCACGCAAGGGGGCAGATGTTTTCGCCACCCTTGACGCCTTTTCCTTAACTCCGCCGTCAGTACCGGCTACTCCGTCTTGTGATTGCGGCACACTGGCCCTACTTCTCTCCACAGCATCCACCGCCGAAGCAGCAGATGAGACGCAGCTTTTGCCCACCCCGTAGTACGGAGGGCAGACCCCCGCGCTGTTAGGCGCAGGGGTGCAGGATTCTCCAGCCGCCACCGGCGAACTGGGACCTGCCCGGGGACCACATTTTGAGCTTGCGTGTTCCATCATACTTTTTTGCTCCACCATAACGTCCAGAAAAAAGAAGGCGAAGAAAATAAATAAGACAGCATAGAATAAAACAATAAAACAAAACAAAACGAAGAAAACAACCAAAAGAAACAAACCAAAAGACAGAATATATATCAAAATAAACAAAACAAAACCAAATTAAAATAGACAATATTATACTTTATAAAAGGTAGCGCTGCTCTTAGTCTCACCTCTCCCCGCGGGCCCGCCCGGCATGGGTGACCCTGGCCGGTATGGCCCCGACGGATCCTTGAGGCACTCAAGCCCCCCCACCACGGCAAGGTGGCAGCACAAATCGGGGGGGAACCTAACCTAACCTAACCTAACCTAACCTAACCTTTTTTTTTTTTTTTTTTTTTTTTTTTTTTTTTTTTGGGCGGAGGAGAAACCCTTTTTACGGGTCCCCGGTCTGAAGATGGAAGGCGACCGGGGTATGTGGAGACTCGAAGACGCCCTTTAGGGATGAGGGCGCCCCCCTACCCACTAAAACTCCTCCGGTCTCGCGTCCCAGTGGAGGGGCGTTTGGGACCTAATTGCACCAGTTGCCCCTGTGCCCACCTGGCTTGGCCATTGAAGGCCACGACCCTACGTGCGCCTGCGCGCACCTCAGCGAGTTGGCCCGGACAGAACGGGCCCCACTCGAGTCTCGGACGGACTATGTGTCCATCCGGACCTGCGTAGCCGCCTCCCTTGGCGGCCTACGCTTTTTGGGCCCGAGACAGCTAATCCGGCCGCACCGATGATTAGCGTCTCGGCCCTCTCCCTCGCAGACCACGCAGCGCGCAGGCGCATTGCAGTCGACGGCCTTGTGGCCGCTTACCCCGCACTGATAGCAGAGACTGCTTCTGTCCTGCTCCGATTTGCAGCAGGCCCCGACGTGACCGGTCTCGAGACACCGGTAACATATCCGGGGCCGCTGCCGCAGGATCTCTACTCTGGCCGCCGACCACCCGATCGCAAGACGCCCTCGAGCGATCGTTTTTGCGGCCGCCGTCGGGCAACGCACCCACACCGTGCCTAGGCCCGACCGGCTCGACCGTCTTATGGGGCCGCACCTGACGGCCGCCGCATCGCACCCACCGGCGCTCGCGACGGCCGAAACGACCTCCTCCTCCACCACAGAGGGATCCAACGCGTGTAGGCGCAGCTCGGTCGACTTGACCGGCCGCGCCACACGGAGTACCTCTGGCCCAAACGCCTCCCTGAATTTGGAGGCGAGAGCATCCGCCTTTTGGGCATCGGGGAGCTCTATGATGAGCGCCCCCGTAGCCGCCTCTCTAAATGTGGGCTTGAGTGCCACGAACTCCTCCTCAGGCATCTGGGTCCTGACCTTGCGCAGGACCCCACCAAAGTTGAGATTCTCCTCAGCGGCTCCCGGCAGCAGCGTGAGAGTAACCGCCGACGTGCGTGGTGCCCGCAGCCGCGAGGCTTTGGGCTTCCGCTGTGCCGGCGGCTGCCTGCTGGCGGGTTGCGGCTGAGGAGGCCGAACTGCCTTCTTGGTGGCCCCTCTCCGGACCACCACATTCCAGCCCTCCCGGACTGGGGCGGATGCAGCGTCCGCGTATGACGCGGCAGGCGCAACGTCCGCGTGTTCCGCGTCGGGCGCTCTCTGCGCCGCGAGGCTCTTCTTCTTTAACCTCTTCTTCTGGTTTTTGGAGAGGGTCGGAGCCGCAGATGTCGTGGCGGCTTGGGCAGGGACGGTTGGTGCCGTCGGCCCGACCTCACTCCTCACAGGGGCAGCCAGTTTGGCACCCTTCCTCTTCTTCTTAGCCGGCCTGTCGGTTCCGGCCGCTTCGGCCACTGGGGCCTGGGCAGCATCCGACGCGAGAGGCGGGCGCATACTCCTTGCCGGGGGAAGCCGGCTCTCAAATTCCTCCAGGCGGGCGTTAAGCATCCCACCCACCTGGGTCATTATGTTCCTGCTAAGGAGCTGGACGTCAAGCCCCTCTGTTGTTGTAGAGGGGCGCAAACTCTTCTCTATACGGGCTGCCTCGGCCTTGGTTAGCCGAGTGCGCAGCCCGTCTATCGTGCGCCGTTGTTCGACGCACATTAACTCCATATCACGCATCTGATCTTGGAGTGTGTTGACCTGCGCCCGCAACAGAGCCACTTCACCGGACTCCGTGCGGCGCGTCAACACCTCCGCTGCATCCATAATCGCGGCCAGGCCGTCTTTTACCTCTCGTATGCTCGTCCCTTTCAAATTCTTTGAGTGATTGATCACCTCTCTTATTTTAACGACGCCGTTGTGGACGGTACGGGCCAGCTCGATCCCGTTCATGTCGTCCACATCGGCGTCGCGCACTGGCTGGTACAGCCTGCTGGGAGCTACCCCTTGCTCCGCAGCGCGTGCGTCCGCCTCACGAGTTTCCCGCTCTTCGCGCTCTTGCTGCGCTCTAGCGTTCTTCTCCAATTCCAACCGCTCCGGGTTGGGAGTTGGGGGCTGGAGTGGGCCCCACCGGGCCTCGAACTCCTGCCTCTCCCTTTCCTCCTCGAGGGCCGCCTCCCTCTCCTTTTTCTTACGCCACAGGCCGACGTGTTGGCCCGTGGTGGGCGGTCTTCCACGCCCTCTTGGGGCGTCTTCTGAGGGATCATCCGAGGTATTACCCTCGGGAACATCCTCTAGCCTGGCGCTGGCCTTCTTTGCCTTACCCCTTTTGGGGATCTTCTCTATCCGAGGCACCTTCTCTGCGGCCTCAGCAGCAGCATCGTCTTCGACGTCCAGACGACGCTTGCTGCTGGCTCTCCGCAGAGAACAGTCCGAATCGGACAGGAACTCGACGTCCTCATCACCGGACGTCGACATGTCGAGGCCGAGCTCTTGTTCTCGCCTCAGTTGTTCGACGCTCCGGGGCGTTCCAGGCCTGAGGCAGTCCTGGAGGACCACCACCGGAGCCTTTCCTCCTTCCTTCGGCTTAGAAACCGAGCATGGGGAGGCAGACCGGGACGACAGAAAGCGACCCTTGTCGTCCCTTCGGGGGCCAGGTGTTCGGCGCACCCCTTTGTCCACCCTCTCCCTCTCCTCCACAACGACCACCTCGTCATCCGTGGATATCGCATCCGGCACGCGGTCTCCCGGAAAGCGATATATAACGCCGTCTCGTCCGGCTACTTCTATAAATGGTGATTTCGGCACGGTGGCCCCCCTCCTCTCAACGTCTGTTGCAACAGACGGAGTCACGCGGTTACTGCCCCCCCCGTATAACGTGGGGCAGACCCCCGCACTGTTAGGCGCAGGGGTGCGGGATTCCCCAGCCGTCACCGACGAACTGGGACCCGCCCGGGGAATAGTTTCATAATCGCGCTTGTCCATGTTTTTTACTCCCAACCAAAACGTCGCCCTAAGCACACCCACCCCTGCGAACCCCCGAGGAACCCCGGGAGCCGCAACCCGAAGAGAGAATAGAAAAGAAACAAACAAAAAGATAGAAAAGTTAGGGAAACAAACATAACAAAACAAAAACAAAACAACAAAACCAAAATAAACAAACCAAAACAAACAACAAACAAAATGAACAAAACAAAACAACAAAACCAAAATAACAAACAAAACGAAGTATAACAACAACAACAAAACGACAGTGTAAATTAAATGAAGTGAGGACTCGGTTTGACGGCCAACTGAGTTGAGCGCCAACCCGAGGACCTCATGGTGTGCCACGGCGGTTCGACGTCCCAAGGCAACTCTGAAAACAGAGAAGTCCCCGGAGCCGAACAACCGCGACACTGAAACAGGAAATGGGAGAGAAAGGAAAAGGGGAAAGGGACAGGAGGGAAGGGGAGAATTAAGACGGGAAGGCGCATGGCTGTTTCGGCTACGTCTGTCCAGAAGGGCCAGACCAAAAGCAGGCGGCAACCACGAGCAGGATAACAACCACACTTGCCTTGGGTTTCGACGCAACAGTAGTGCTCCACCCAAGACCAACACCCCTCACATTGCCGGGAAAGACAATGGAGTACGGTGAAAGACGAAGTCACCAGGTCTTACCAGTAGCCTCTGTGACTTCCCCTTCCACCCGCCCGAACCTAACCTAACCTTTTTTTTTTTTTTTTTTTTTTTTTTTTTTTTTTTTTTTTTTTTTTTTTTTTTTTTTTTTTTTTTTTTTTTTTTTTTTTTTGGGCGGAGGAGAAACCCTTTTTACGGGTCCCCGGTCTGAAGATGAAAGGCGACCGGGGTATGTGGAGACTCGAAGACGCCCTTTAGGGATGAGGGCGCCCCCCTACCCACTAAAACTCCTCCGTTCTCGCGTCCCAGTGGAGGGGCGGTTGGGACCTAGTTGCACCAGTTGCCCCTGTGCCCACCTGGCTTGGCCATTGAAGGCCACGACCCTGCTTGCGCCTGCGCGCCCCGCCGCGAGTTGGCCCGGACAGAACGGACCCCACTCTGGTCGCGGACGGACTAAGTGTCCATCCGGACCTGCGTAGCCGCCTCCCCTGGCGGCTTACGCTTCTTGGGCCCGAGACAGCTAATCCGGCCGCACCGATGATTAGCGTCTCGACCCTCTCCCTCGCAGACCACGCAGCGCGCAGGCGCACTGCAGTCGACGGCCTTATGACCGCTTACACCGCACTGGTAGCAGAGACTGCTCCGGTCCTGCTCAGACTTGCAGCAGGCCCCGACGTGACCGGTCTCGAGACACCGGTAACACATCCGGGGCCGCTGCCGCAGGACTTCCACTCTGGCCGCCGACCACCCGATCGCAAGACGCCCTCGAGCGATCGCCTTTGCGGCCGCCGTCGGGCAACGCACCCACACCGTGCCTAGGCCCGACCGGCTCGACCGTCTTATGGGGCCGCACCTGACGGCCGCCGCATCGCACCCACCGGCGCTCGCGACGGCCGAAACGACCTCCTCCTCCACAATGGAAGGATCCAACGCGTGGAGGCGCAGCTCGGTCGTCTTGACCGGCCGCGCCACGCGAAGGACCTCCGGCCCGAACGCCTCCCTAAACTTGGAGGCGAGAGCATCCGCCTTTTGGGCATCTGGGAGCTCTATAATGAGCGCCCCCGTAGCCGCCTCTCTAAATGTGGGCTTAAGCGCCACGAATTCGTCTTCAGGCATCTGGGTCCTGACCCTGCGCAGGACCCCGCCATAGTTGAGACCCTCCTCAGCGGCTCCCGGCAACAGCGTGAGGGTAACCGCCGACGTGCGTGGTGCCCGCAGCCGCGAGGCTTTGGGCTTCCGCTGTGCCGGCGGCTGCCTGCTGGCGGGTTGCGGCTGAGGAGGCCGAACTGCCTTCTTGGTGGCCCCTCTCCGGACCACCACATTCCAGCCCTCTAGGACTGGGGCGGGCGCGACGTCCGCCACAGGAGGCGCGACGTCCGCGTGTTCCACGTCGGGCGCTCTCTGCGCCGCGAGGCTCTTCCTCTTTAGCCTCCTCTTCTGACCTTTGGAGAGGGTCGGAGCCGCAGATGTTGTGGCGGCTTGGGACAGGACGGTTGTTGCCGTCGGCCCGACCTCACTCCTCACAGGGGCGGCCAGTTTGGCACCCTTCCTCTTCTTTTTTGGCCTGTCGGTTCCAGCCGCCTCGGCCACTGGGGCCCGGGCAGCGTCAGAAGCGAGAGGCGGACGCATGCTCTGCGCCGGGGGAAGCCGGCGCTCGATCTCCTCCAGGCGGGTGTTTAGCATACCACCCACCTGGGTCATGATCGTCCTGCTTATAAGCTGGACATCTAGCCCCTCTGCTGTAGTAGAGGGGCGCATACTCTTCTCGATACGGGCTGCCTCGGCCTTAGTAAGCCGAGCGCGCAGCCCGTCTATCGTGCGCCGCTGTTCGGTGCACATCAACTCCATGTCGCGCATCTGATCTTGGAGTGTGTTGACCTGCGCCCGCAACAGAGCCACTTCACCGGACTCCGTGCGACGCGTCAACACCTCCGTCGCATCCATAATTGCGGCCAAGCCGTCTTTGACGTCCCTAATGCTCGTCCCCTTCAAGTTTTTGGAGTGATTGACGACCTCTCTTATTTTAACGACGCCGTTGTGGACGGTACGGGCCAGCTCAACCCCGTTCATGTCGTCGACATCGGCGGCGCGCACCGGCTGGTACAGCCTGCTGGGAGCCACTCCTTGCTCCGCAGCTCGTGCGTCCGCCTCTGTTACCTCCCGCTCTTCGCGCTCCTGCTGCTCTTTTGCAGCCCTTTCTATCTCCAGCCTCTCGGCACTGGGAGTTGGGGGCTGGAGCGGGCCCCACCGGGCCTCGAACTCCTGCCTCTCTCTTTCCTCCTCGAGGGCCGCCTCCCTCTCCTTTTTCTTTCGCCAAAGGCCGACGTGTTGGCCTGTGGTGGGCGGTCTTCCACGCCCTCTTGGGGCGTCTTCTGAGGGCTCATCCGAGGTGTTACCCTCGGGAACATCCTCCATCCTGGCGCTGACCTTCTTGGCCTTCCCTCTTTTGGGGCCCTTCTCTATCCGAGGCACCTTCTCTGCGGCCTCAGCAGCAGCATCGTCTTCGACGTCCAGACGACGCTTGCTGCTGGCTCTCCGCAGAGAACAGTCGGAATCCGACAGGAACTCGACGTCCTCCTCGCCGGACGTCGACATGTCGAGGCCGAGCTCCTGTTCTCGCCTCAATCGTTCCACGCTCCGGGGCGTTCCAGGCCTGAGGCAGTCCTGGAGGACCACCACCGGAGCCTTTCCTCCTTCCTTCAGCTTTGAAGCCGAGTATGGGGAGGCAGACCGGGACGCGACAAAGCGACCTTTGTCGTCCCTTCGGGGGCCAGGTGTTCGGCGCACCCCTTCGTCCATCCTCTCCCTTTCCTCAACAACAACCACCTCATCATCCGTCGATATCGCGTCCGGCACTCGGTCGCCAGGGAAGCGATATACCACGCCGTCTCTTCCGGCTACTTCAACATATTGTAATTTCGGCACGGTGGCCCTCCTCCTCTCAACGTCTGCTGCAGCAGACGGAGTCACACGGTTACTGCCCCCCCCGTATAACGTGGGGCAGACCCCCGCACTGTTAGGCGCAGGGGTGCGGGATTCCCCAGCCGTCACCGACGAACTGGGACCCGCCCGGGGAGTAGTTTCGTAATCGTGTTTGTCCATTTTGCTTTACCATCTCCAAAACGTCGCCCTAAGCACACCCACCCCTGCGAACCCCCACGGGAGCCGCAACCCGAAGAGAGAAAAGAAAAGAAACAAACAAAAAGATAGAAAAGTTAGGGGAACAAACATAACAAAACAAAACAACAAAACCAAAACAAACAAACAAACAAAACAAAACAAAACAACAAAACCAAAACAAACAAACAAAACAAAACAAAACAACAAAACCAAAACAAACAAACAAAACGAAGTATAACAAAATAAACAAACCAAAAAGATAGAATAAAATTAATTGAAGTGAGGACTCGGTTTGACGGCCAACTGAGTTGAGCGCCAACCCGAGGACCTCATGGTGTGCCACGGCGGTTCGACGTCCCAAGGCAACTCTGAAAACAGAGAAGTCCCCGGAGCCGAACAACCGCGACACTGAAACAGGAATTGGGAGAGAAAGGAAAAGGGGAAAGGGAAAGGAGGGAAGGGGAGAATTAAGACGGGAAGGCGCATGGCTGTTTCGGCTACGTCTGTCCAGAAGGGCCAGACCAAAAGCAGGCGGCAACCACGAGCAGGATAACAACCACACTTGCCTTGGGTTTCGACGCAACAGTAGTGCTCCACCCAAGACCAACACCCCTCACATTGCCGGGAAAGACAATGGAGTACGGTGAAAGACGAAGTCACCAGGTCTTACCAGTAGCCTCTGTGACTTCCCCTTCCACCCGCCCACCTAACCTAACCTAACCTAACCTTTTTTTTTTTTTTTTTTTTTTTTTTTTTTTTTTTTTTTTTTTTTTTTTTTTTTTTTTTTTTTTTTTTTATCGTGGGGGAAACCTTTTATAGGTCCCCAGCCATGGGATGGGGCTGGGGTATGTGGGAGTCCCGGCCGCGAGAAGATGGTAAGTTGCGGCCGGTGTACCCACTAAAACCTAACCACGTTTACTACACGTGCCCAGAGCGAGTTGTGGTACCTTTCTTGTCCACGCAACGCTGGTGGGCTGGTCCGACGACCTCGTTCGCCTGTGAGCGCAAGTGTATGGCGCTCTCGTTCACGGCCGGAGCCGATGGCGTGCCACTGCCACCGCCATCTTCAATACAAGGGGGCGAGCCTCCCATAGCTCGCAACAAAGCCCCTCCGGATGGACACTAGGTGCTATGTGTCCATCCGGTCTACTGCCGTGCTTCTTTGCACGGGTGCATCCAACCCGGGGGCCCGCCGCAGAGTGCGACGAGCCTTGCAGCGATCCCGGCCGTGGATGTGATTCGCCGGTCGCTTCGCCGCCGCACAGATGAAGCAGTGCGGCTTGGCTCTGCAGTTGGCGGCTATGTGTCCTGCTCTACCGCAGCGGTAGCAATCGTCGCTGCGGTCTTTGTCCGAGGGGCATAGGGCCTTTGTGTGCCCCACCTCATGACAGCGGAAGCACTGTAAAGCCCTGCCGCCCAGAATGTCTACACTGGCAGACGCCCCTCCGATGACCAGCCGCTTGCTCCTCCTCAGGAACTTGGCGGCAGCCACCGGGCATTTCGCCCAAGCCGTGCCGAGCCCTCCGGCCCTACGGCGTATCTCCCCGCATCTGACATGCGCCGGATCGCATTTGCCGGACTCGGCAATCGCGGCAACTAGCTGCTCCCTGGATACGGAGTCATCCAACTTGGTCACCCGCAGCTCGGTAGACTTTACCGGCTGGGCGACCGTTACCCCCCCTGGGTCGAGAACCTCCTTCAGCCTTTGGGCCAAGATGTCCGCCTTAGGGCCGCTCTCCTTGCCCGGGAGCAGGATTTTGCGGCCTCCTGCCGCCGTAGGCCTGATATCCACCCACGGCAGCTCAATCCCCGGCCAGCTTAGCTGTTGCTTGGCCTTTGTAAGGACCTCCTCGTAAGTGAGGCCATTTTCCTCAGCAGAGGGCTGCAAGGTCAGCACCACTGCTGCACAGCGGGGCTCCTGTAGTCTTGGGCGTTTCCGCTTTTTCTTTTTCTTCTTGCCCTTTTTGGGCGCTGGCGTGGGCTTAGGGGTCTTGCGACGCCTAACCACCTGCCATTCTTCATTCCTGGCGGGGGCAGGGTCAGAACCTGCCCTTGCGGGGGCGGAGGCAAAATCCGCCCTCTCAACGTCTTCACGCCTTGCGGCTGGGCTCTTCTTGGGCCTTTTGGGGCCCTTTTTGGCCTTGTCTCTTCCTTGAGCCGTTGTCGGGGTCGCATTGGATGTTGAGGCGACGACCGGTGCCGTTTCAGTTGTTGCGGCCGGGGTCTCTTCGACAACGGCTTCCCCTCTTTGGGCCGCGAGGTGCCTCCGGAGGGCAGCCCTCTGCTCCTGTGGAACACGCGGTAGGCCCTGACTATCGCGCCACTCATCCGACGTGTTCCACTCATTGGCGTATTTGCTGAACCTGTATGTGGGTTCAGGCTGAGCAGGCGCCGTTGGTCTTTCCTTGTCCGCCGCTAAGGGTGGACGCACTCTCTCCTCGGGCAGCAGGCGGGGTCTTATCCCCGCGAATAAGGCGTTGATTCTCGCCATTATTCGACACTCCATTTGTTGGAGGTCCGTACTGCCCGAGGGGGTGGTAGCTGCCTGTGCACTGGATCGCCCCTGATTCTCAAGGGCAGTCATGCGATCTTTTAATGCCCTGATCTCGGCCTTCAGATCACTATTCTCGCGGCGACAGTCGGCATACTCCCGCTCGACGTCCCGCTGCTGGTGCTCCAGCCTGATGTTCCTGGCCCGGAGCATGGCCAGCTCTTCCGACTCGGACCGCCTCGTGAGCACGTCCGCAGCCTCCTCTAGGAAGCCCGCTGCGTCCTTTAACGTCTTGATGGACGTCCCCTTCAGGTTTTTGGAGGTGGCCGCAATCCTTCTGATGTTTGCCACCTCTTCTGCTACTCTTCTATCAAAGTGGAGCCCAGCAAGGTCGGCCGCATGTAGGTCGAACCTGTGCGTGGGCTCTTTCGAGGTGGAAGCCTCAGCCTCGCGCTCTCGGCGCTCCGCCTCATCCTCCGCCTTTCTCTCCTCCGGTGTCAGGGCCGCCCGTCTGGCAGCCTCTTTGGCGTCCTTTTTGGCCTGCCACTTGCCGACATGTTGGCCGGTGGTGGGAGGCCGTCCTCGGCCTTTTGGTGCCTGTTCTACCCTCGGAACCTTGTCTACGGCCTCGGCAGCAGCGTCGTCATCGGAATCCAGACGACGCTTGCTGCCGGCTCTCCGTACAGGCCCGCCACTGTAGTCAGACTCCGACATGAAGTCGTCGGAGTCGATGTCCGTCGTGTCCGCCATCAGTTCATCGATTTCCCGCTGGTTGGCCAAGCCTCTCGGCACAGCCGGCCGTCGGAAATCTTCCAGAACCACAACTGGGGCTCTTCCCTTCTCTTTCGACTTAGCCGAACGGGGCGCTGGCGACTGGGGGGCGATAAATCTCCCGTTGTCGTCTCGCAGGGGACCAGATGTTCGGCCCTCTTTTGCCACCTTTACTACTCCGCCGTCAGTACCGGCTACCACTTCCTGAGATTTCGGCACATTGGCCCTTCTACTCTCCACAACATCCACCGCTGAAACGGTAGATGAGACGCTGCTTTTGCCCACCCCGTAGTACGGAGGGCAGACCCCCGCGCTGTTAGGCGCAGGGGTGCAGGATTCTCCAGCCGCCACCGGCGAACTGGGACCTGCCCGGGGACCACATTTTAAGCTAGCGTGTTCCATCATGTCGTTTTTACACCACCAAAACGTCGGGAAAAAGAAGACGAGAATACAATATATATGACAGGAAAGATATACGAAAACGAACAAAACAAAAACAAAACAAAACCAAGAATACAACCAAAAAAGAAAACAAAACCAAAAGACAGAATATATACAACGAAAAACCAAAACAAACGAAAACAAAACAAACAATATATACTTTATAAAGTGTAGCGCTGCTCTTAGTCTCGCCTCTCCCCGCGGGCCCGCCCGGCATGGGTGACCCTGGCCGGTATGGCCCCGACGGATCCTTGAGGCACTCAAGCCCCCCCACCACGGCAAGGTGGCAGCACAAATCGGGGGGGAACCTAACCTAACCTTTTTTTTTTTTTTTTTTTTTTTTTTTTTTTTTTTTTTTTTTTTTTTTTTTTTTTTTTTTTTTTTAACGAGGGGAACCCATCATGGGTACCCGGCCGCGTGGGAGACAGCCGGGTTATGTGAGACTCCTGCCCGGCCTGCTGGGGAGTTGACGTGGGGCCAAAGTATCTCCACTCTCAACCCAGCAGGCGCTGGTCCCTCGCGGGACCTCTTCCCACTTGGAGCGGCGCGTGATAGCCGCTCTCTGCCGGAATTTGTGGCGCGCCAGTCAGAATGGCGCTGCCACTTCTACCCTAGGGCTTTTACAGGCGACGGGAATTCCCACGCCCGCCGCCTTACCCATGGCTTTAGGATGGACAATCCGTGTCCATCCTCCTCCCGGCCCTCTTGTTGGAGGGCTGAGGACGGGGGGGCCGCGGCTTGGCTGCGCTGGCCCCTGTAGCCTCTCGCGCCCCACGGCGCTTAGCCGCAAGGCACTGGCTCCTGCCCCCGCGGTGATCTGCCGCTTTGCCGGCAGCCGCACATGCCACGCAGTGCGGCTTTTCGCTGCACGTCGCTGCGATATGGCCGGCTTGACCGCAGCGATAACATAGACCGCTGCCGTCTCCTCCCTCCTGACATAGAGCCAGGGTGTGCCCATACTTAAGGCACTTAAAGCACTGTAGGGGCCTTGCCCCCAGCAGCTCGACCCGGGCCGACGACCAGCCCACAGCCAGGCGATCGCGCGCAACCACCTTGGCCGCCGACACCGGGCACCGCACCCACACTTTGCCCATGTTCTGCGGGCCCTTTTTGATCTCGCCGCACTTAACTTGTGCGGCGTCACACCTTCCCTTTTCAGCTATAGCTTCGGCGATCATCTCCCTGGTGACAGAGTCATCCAGGAGAGAGATGCCGAGCTCCGCTGTCTTCACCGGTCGAGAGACCTTCAGCTCCTCCGCGCTGAAGATCTCCCGCAACTTGGAGGCCAGTAAGTCGGCCTTCGCCTCGCTGCCCTCCCCAGGTGGGATGAGCAGCTTGCGCCCATCCGCTACCGTCGGCTTGCATAGGGGGCGCGGAAGCCCCAGTTCTGCCCATTGGATCTGCGCCGCAGCCGTATTTATCACCTTGGCGTAGTGGAGGCCCCTTTCCACTCCGCCAGGCTGCAGCGTGATTACGATCGCCGACGTCCGTGGGACCCGGAGCTGTTGCGCCCGGATCTTCGGCTTGGCCGGCGTTGCCTTACGAGCCTCTTCCCGTGGCTTTGGCAAAGCCGCAGCCTTCTTCTTGGGGCCCTTTCGTGGACCCACCGTCTGCCAATCTCCCCTCGCTGGGATAGACTCCATGTCTATCCGTTCGGCGTCGGGAGCGCGTTGTGCCGCGAGGCTCTTCTTCTTCCTAGTCTTTTTCTTTTTGGCAGGACCCTCCACCGCCGGCGATGTGGCGGCTGGGGCACTGCCAGCAGTCGTCTTCCGTGTGCGCGCCAAGGGCGCAGAAGCCTCTTGGCGCGCAGAGGTCTCAGAGGACCTGGTGGGCGCCTGGGCGCACTCGGGCGCCGGGGGCGCCGGCGGCTCCGGGCCTCCGAAGAGAGCCTCCTGGAGCTCCGGGGGCACGCGAGGCAAGTGCCGCATGTCCCGGAAATCGTCCGACACATTGTATTCGGTGGCGTACTTGGGTATGACCCCGAGGGCCTTCAGGGCCGCCTCCACCTCAGCCGACACCGGGTTCGGTCGTCGTTCCACTATCATGGGAATTTCTGTGTATGTCTGTGCGCCGGAGGAAGCGCAGGAACAACCCGACTTTTTCCCTCTTCCCGACTTTTTCTTCAGCTTTTCGACCTCCGCCTCGAGGTCGTCCAGCCTTTTAGTGAGCTCGGCATTGCTGCGGCGATACTCCTTATTCTCTTCTCGCAGCCTTCTGTTTTGTGAGCGGAGCATGGCGGTCTCCTCATCGGCAGACCGCCGAATGAGGACCTCCGTCGCTCCCTCCATGAAGGCTGCGGCTTCCTTTAGCCTCTTAATAGAGGTTCCTTTGAGGTTGCCGGATGTTCTGCAAACCTCTCGGATGTTCCGAACCTCTTCGCCCATCCTTCTCTCCAAGTCAGACCCGACAAGACCATGCGGGTCCTGGTCGGGCCTGTATACAGGTTTGGCTTTGGGGGCCTTCACCGCAGGAGGCTCTGCGGGGGGCCTCTCCCTCAGCTCCCGTGCGTCCGATTCTTCTAGGGCCTTTCGGGCCGCCAGCATCTCCTTTTTCACCTGCCACTGGCCAACATGTTTGCCTGTGGTAGGCGGCCTTCCCCGACCTCTCGGGGATTCATCTACCCTGGGGACCTTCTCTGCGGCCTCGGCAGCAGGGGGGTCGTCATCGGAGTCGAGACGCCTCTTACTGCCGGCTCTCCGCAGCGGGCCCCCGTATTCAGAGTCCGAGTCATAGACGGACTCTCCGTCCGTCGACATGTCTAATCCCAGTTCACACGCAGTGCGTGTCATTTGTAAAGTCCGTGGCGATGTGGGCCTGAGGATGTCCTCGAGGACCACCATCGGAGTCTTCGTCTTTCCCTTCGGCTGTACAGCCGGTAATGGGGAGGCAGACCGGGACGACGCAAAGCGTCCCTTGGTGTCCCTTTGGGGGCCAGATGTTCGGCGCACCCCTCCGTCCGACCTCTCCTTCTCCTCTACGACGTTTACGTCGTCCTCTTCCGAAATCGCATCCGGCACTCGATCGCCCGGAAAACGATATATAACGCCGTCTCGTCCGGCTACCTCTATAAATTGTTGTAATTTCGGCTCGCTGGCCTCTCCCTTGCTACCCTTTGCGGCAGTTTCGCGATTTGTGCCCCCCCCGTAGTACGAGGGGCAGACTGCCACCCCCGAAGGAGCGACAGTACGGGATTCCCCAGCTGACAAAGTCGAGCTGGGACCCGCCCGGGGACTATTTTCAAATGCGCGTCTTTCCATGGTTTTATTGACTCCTCCCAAAACGTCGTGAAAAAGAAGACGAAAGAAAAGTATATATGATAGGACAGAATAAAGAAATACAACAAACAAAACAAAACGAAGAAAAACAACCAAAACAAAACAAAACCAAAAGACAGAATATATACGAACAAAAGCAAAAACAAAAACAAAACCAAAACGAAACAAAAACGAAAACAATAAATACTTTATAAAAGGTAGCGCTGCTCTTCGTCTCACCTCTCCCCGTGGGCCCGCCCGGCATGGGAGGCCCTGGCCGGTATGGCCCCACGGATCATTGAGGCACTCAAGCCCCCCCACCACGGCAAGGTGGCAGCACAAATCGGGGGGGAACCTAACCTAACCTTTTTTTTTTTTTTTTTTTTTTTTTTTGGTTTCGCTGGGGAAATGCTTTATGCATACCACCGCACCCCGGGGGAAAGGTCGGTGATTATGTGGGACTCCGACAAGGGTCGTCTACCCAAGAGTCGTTTACCCACTAAAACCCCAGCGGCATACCCTCACACGACGCGCTTGGGGCGCCACAAGTTCGCGTAAACGCATTCTACTGTGACGCCCCGGCGTGGTGCCCGCAACGCGGGCAAGCGACTATCAGAGAGGGCGTCCCGGTATACTGGGACGCCCTCAGTCATCGAGGCTTTCGTCGGTGGTGGCTCCCCCGAACCACCACCGGCCTCCTAGGCGAGGGCAGAAGGGGCCCGCATCGTCACGGACCCCCCTCCACCCCCGCCTCCGTCCGCGGCGCGGGTCACCCGGAGCTCCCTCCCTTGTGACCCGCCCCGCTGCCCCCTTCTGCGACATCGGCCCCGCAGAAGGAGGCCCGTCAGCCCTCGGGCCGGCGCCAACCAGAGGACACCGGCGCACCGCAGCCGTCCAGGGCCCGCAGGGAAACCCTTAGGACAGGGTCCACCGTCAACCCAGGTCCCCGGAGCCCCCGTCCAGGGCTCGCAGCGAGACACTGGGGACAGGGTCCCCATCCACCCAAGTCCCCGCAGCCCCAATCTACCGCAGCGCACCGGCGATCCGTCCCGCAGCCCCCTTCTGCGGCATACGGCCCCGCAGAGGAGGTGCGTCAGCCCTCGGCCGGCGCCAACCCGAGGACGTTGAGTGAGGACTCGGTTTGACGGCCAACTAAGTTGAGCGCCAACCCGAGGACCTCATGGTGCGCCGCAGCGGTTTACGACTCCCAAGGCAGCTCTGAGGACAGAGGAGTCCCCGGAGCCGCAACCCGCCACGACGCTGGGTGCCGCTCTTCGTCTCACCTCTCCCCGTGGGCCCGCCCGGCATGGGAGGCCCTGGCCGGTATGGCCCCACGGATCATTGAGGCACTCAAGCCCCCTCACCACAGCAAGGTGGCAGCACAGTCGAGGGGGAACCTAACCTAACCTAACCTAACCTATTTTTTTTTTTTTTTTTGGGCGGAGGAGAAACCCTTTTTACGGGTCCCCGGTCTGAAGATGGAAGGCGACCGGGGTATGTGGAGACTCGAAGACGCCCTTTAGGGATGAGGGCGCCCCCCTACCCACTAAAACTCCTCCGGTCTCGCGTCCCAGTGGAGGGGCGTTTGGGACCTAATTGCACCAGTTGCCCCTGTGCCCACCTGGCTTGGCCATTGAAGGCCACGACCCTACGTGCGCCTGCGCGCACCTCGGCGAGTTGGCCCGGACAGAACGGGCCCCACTCGAGTCTCGGACGGACTATGTGTCCATCCGGACCTGCGTAGCCGCCTCCCTTGGCGGCCTACGCTTTTTGGGCCCGAGACAGCTAATCCGGCCGCACCGATGATTAGCGTCTCGGCCCTCTCCCTCGCAGACCACGCAGCGCGCAGGCGCATTGCAGTCGACGGCCTTGTGGCCGCTTACCCCGCACTGATAGCAGAGACTGCTTCTGTCCTGCTCCGATTTGCAGCAGGCCCCGACGTGACCGGTCTCGAGACACCGGTAACACATCCGGGGCCGCTGCCGCAGGATCTCTACTCTGGCCGCCGACCACCCGATCGCAAGACGCCCTCGAGCGATCGTTTTTGCGGCCGCCGTCGGGCAACGCACCCACACCGTGCCTAGGCCCGACCGGCTCGACCGTCTTATGGGGCCGCACCTGACGGCCGCCGCATCGCACCCACCGGCGCTCGCGACGGCCGAAACGACCTCCTCCTCCACCACAGAGGGATCCAACGCGTGTAGGCGCAGCTCGGTCGACTTGACCGGCCGCGCCACACGGAGTACCTCTGGCCCAAACGCCTCCCTGAATTTGGAGGCGAGAGCATCCGCCTTTTCAGCATCGGGCAGCTCTATGATGAGCGCCCCCGTAGCCGCCTCTCTAAATGTGGGCTTGAGTGCCACGAACTCCTCCTCAGGCATCTGGGTCCTGACCTTGCGCAGGACCCCACCAAAGTTGAGATTCTCCTCAGCGGCTCCCGGCAGCAGCGTGAGAGTAACCGCCGACGTGCGTGGTGCCCGCAGCCGCGAGGCTTTGGGCTTCCGCTGTGCCGGCGGCTGCCTGCTGGCGGGTTGCGGCTGAGGAGGCCGAACTGCCTTCTTGGTGGCCCCTCTCCGGACCACCACATTCCAGCCCTCTCGGACTGGGGCGGATGCAGCGTCCGCGTATGACGCGGCAGGCGTGACGTCCGCGTGTTCCGCGTCGGGCGCTCTCTGCGCCGCGAGGCTCTTCTTCTTTAACCTCTTCTTCTGATTTTTGGAGAGGGTCGGGGCCGCAGATGTCGTAGCGGCTTGGGCAGGGACGGTTGGTGCCGTCGGCCCGACCTCACTCCTCACAGGGGCAGCCAGTTTGGCACCCTTCCTCTTCTTCTTAGCCGGCCTGTCGGTTCCGGCCGCTTCGGCCACTGGGGCCTGGGCAGCATCCGACGCGAGAGGCGGGCGCATACTCCTTGCCGGGGGAAGCCGGCTCTCAAATTCCTCCAGGCGGGCGTTAAGCATCCCACCCACCTGGGTCATTATGTTCCTGCTAAGGAGCTGGACGTCAAGCCCCTCTGTTGCTGTAGAGGGGCGCATTGTCTTCTCTATACGGGCTGCCTCGGCCTTTGTAAGCCGAGTGCGCAGCCCGTCTATCGTGCGCCGCTGTTCAGCGCACTGCAGCTCCATGTCCCTCATCTGATCTGTGAGGGTTGTGACTTGCGCCCGCAACAGAGCCACTTCCCCTGACTCTGTGCGGCGCATCAGCACCTCCGTCGCGTCCAAGATTGCGCCCAGGCCGTCCTTCACCTCCCGGATCACCGTCCCTTTCAGATTTTTTGAGCTTTTGACTCCCTCTCTTATCTTGATGACGCTGTTGTGGACGGTACGGGCCAGCTCAATCCCGTTCATATCGTCCACATCAGCGTCGCGCACCGGCTGGTAGAGCCTGCTAGGAGCGACTCCCTGCTCCGCAGCGCGCTCGTCCGCCTCCCGGACCTCGCGGTCCTCGCGCTCCTGCTGCTCCAGCCTCTCAACACTGGGAGTTGGCGGCTGGAGCGGGCCCCACCTGGCCTCATACTCCTGCCTCTCCCTTTCCTCCTCGAGGGCCGCCTCCCTCTCCTTCTTCTTACGCCACAGGCCGACGTGTTGGCCCGTGGTGGGCGGTCTTCCACGCCCTCTTGGGGCGTCTTCTGAGGGATCATCCGAGGTGTTACCTTCGGGAACTTCCTCTAACCTGGCACTGGCCTTCTTGGCCTTCCCCCTTTTGGAGACCTTCTCAATCCGGGGCACCTTCTCCGCGGCCTCAGCAGCAGCGTCGTCCTCGGCGTCCAGACGACGCTTGCTGCTGGCTCTCCGCAGAGAACAGTCGGAATCCGACAGGAACTCGACGTCCTCGTCGCCGGACGTCAACATGTCGAGACCTAGCTCCCGTTCTCGTCTCAACCGTTCCACGCTCCGGGGCGTTCCAGGCCTGAGGCAGTCCTGGAGGACCACCACCGGAGCCTTTCCTCCTTCCTTCGGCTTTGAAGCCGAGCATGGGGAGGCAGACCGGGACGACAGAAAGCGACCCTTGCCGTCCCTTCGGGGGCCAGGTGTTCGGCGCACCCCTTCGTCCACCCTCTCCCTCTCCTCCACGACAACCACCTCGTCATCCGTGGATATCGCATCCGGCACTCGATCGCCGGGAAAGCGATAAACTACGCCGTCTCTTCCGGCTACCTCTACATATTGTTGTGATTTCGGCACGGTGGCCCCCCTCCTCTCAACGTCTGTTGCAACAGACGGAGTCACGCGGTTACTGCCCCCCCCGTATAACGTGGGGCAGACCCCCGCACTGTTAGGCGCAGGGGTGCGGGATTCCCCAGCCGTCACCGACGAACTGGGACCCGCCCGGGGAATAGTTTCATAATCGCGCTTGTCCATGTTTTTACTCCCAACCAAAACGTCGCCCTAAGCACACCCACCCCTGCGAACCCCCGAGGAACCCCGGGAGCCGCAAACCCGAAGAGACGAAAAGAAAAGAAGCAAACAAAAAGATAGAACAGTTAGGGAAACAAACAAACAAAACAAACAAACAAAACCAAAACCAAAACCAAAACAAAACAAAACAAACAAACAAACAACAACAAACAAAACGAACAGAAAAACACAAAACAACAAAACAAAACAAACAAACAAAACGAAGTATAACAACAACAAAACAACAAAAAGATAGTGTTAAAATAAATTAAGTGAGGACTCGGAACGACAGGAAACAGGGTAAGGGAAAGGAGGGAAGTGGAGAATTAAGACGGGAAGGCGCATGGCTGTTTCGGCTACGTCTGTCCAGAAGGGCCAGACCAAAAGCAGGCGGCAACCACGAGCAGGATAACAACCACACTTGCCTTGGGTTTCGACGCAACAGTAGTGCTCCACCCAAGACCAACACCCCTCACATTGCCGGGAAAGACAATGGAGTACGGTGAAAGACGAAGTCACCAGGTCTTACCAGTAGCCTCTGTGACTTCCCCTTCCACCCGCCCAACCTAACCTAACCTAACCTAACCTTTTTTTTTTTTTTTTTTTTTTTGGTTTCGCTGGGGAAATGCTTTATGCATACCACCGCACCCCGGGGGAAAGGTCGGTGATTATGTGGGACTCCGACAAGGGTCGTCTACCCAAGCGTCGTTTACCCACTAAAACCCCAGCGGCATACCCTCACACGACGCGCTTGGGGCGCCACAAGTTCGCGTAAACGCATTCTACTGTGACGCCCCGGCGTGGTGCCCGCAACGCGGGCAAGCGACTATCAGAGAGGGCGTCCCGGTATACTGGGACGCCCTCAGTCATCGAGGCTTTCGTCGGTGGTGGCTCCCCCGAACCACCACCGGCCTCCTAGGCGAGGGCAGAAGGGGCCCGCATCGTCACGAACCCCCCTCCACCCCCGCCCCCGTCCGCGGCGCGGGTCACCCGGAGCTCCCTCCCTGGCGACCCGCCCCGCTGCCCCCTTCTGCGACATCGGCCCCGCAGAAGGAGGCCCGTCAGCCCTCGGGCCGGCGCCAACCAGAGGACACCGGCGCACCGCAGCCGTCCAGGGCCCGCAGGGAAACCCTTAGGACAGGGTCCACCGTCTACCCAGGTCCCCGGAGCCCCCGTCCAGGGCTCGCAGCGAGACACTGGGGACAGGGTCCCCATCCACCCAAGTCCCCGCAGCCCCAATCTACCGCAGCGCACCGGCGATCCGTCCCGCAGCCCCCTTCTGCGACATACGGCATCGCAGAGGAGGTGCGTCAGTCCTCGGCCGGCGCCAACCCGAGGACGTTGAGTGAGGACTCGGTTTGACGGCCAACTAAGTTGAGCGCCAACCCGAGGACCTCATGGTGCGCCGCAACGGTTTACGACTCCCAAGGCAGCTCTGAGGACAGAGGAGTCCCCGGAGCCGCAACCCGCCACGACGCTGGGTGCCGCTCTTCGTCTCACCTCTCCCCGTGGGCCCGCCCGGCATGGGAGGCCCTGGCCGGTATGGCCCCACGGATCATTGAGGCACTCAAGCCCCCTCACCACAGCAAGGTGGCAGCACAGTCGAGGGGGAACCTAACCTTTTTTTTTTTTTTTTTTTTTTTTTGGTTTCGCTGGGGAAATGCATTACGCATACCACCGCCCCCCGGGGGTGAGGTCGGTGATTATGTGGGACTCCCGGGACAGAACCCGTATACCCACTAAAACCCCAGCGGTATACCCTCACACGGCACGCTTGGGGCGCCAACGGTTCGCGCGAGCGCAGTCGACGTTGACGCCCCGACGAGGTGCCCGCTACGCGGGCAAGCGACTATCGGAGAGGGCGTCCCGGTACACTGGGACGCCCTCAGTCATCGAGGCTTTCGTCGGTGGCGGGTCCCCCGGCCCACCACCGGCCTCTATGGCGGGGGAAGGAGGTGGGCGTACAGTCGCCTCCTCCTCCCCGGCCTCCGTCTGCGGCGCGGGTCGGCCAGGACGTCCTCCTCCCTGACCCGCTCCGCGGCCTCCTTCTGCGACATGACGTCCTCGCAGAAGGAGGCCATTGCTTCCCACCCCTCCTCGCTGTCGAGCATCCGTCCGATAAGGCTCGACAGCGAGAGGTCTCCTCCGACCTGTGCCGCCAGGGCCCGCCTCTCGGTCACCCAGGCGGCACACTCCTCCACCGTGTGGCGCGCCGTGTCGACTGGCGCACCACACTCGTGGCAGACCGGCGTCGGCTCCCGGCCCGCGATTTGATGCAGGTACTTACCGAAGCAGCCATGCCCGGTAAGCACCTGCACCAACCTGTAGGTTAGGGTCCCGTGCCGCCGAGACAGCCAGCGATCTAGGTGGGGGCGGACCGCCTCCACCGTCGCCAGCCCGGCGGCTGGGGACCCCAAATCCTCCTCCCAGTGGCGGATCAGGGCCTCTCGCGCTCTGTCCCTGACCCGCCTTGCACCACCACCGTCGAGGAGGGGCAGCGCTCCCTCCTCCCTCCGTGCCGCACGGTACCTGTAGACGGCCGCCAGCACCTCCGCCTGGAGCTCCCAGGGTGGGTCCCCGGCGAGCAGCGTGGCAGCCGTCCACGACACCGTGCGGTAAGCCCGGATCGCCCTCACCGCTATGACCCTCTGCGGCCTCCGCAGAAGGGCCCTGTTGCGAGCGGTGAGGGCTCCGACCCAGACGGGGGCTCCGTACAGGGCCATACTCCGGATGATGCCGGAGTACAGGCGCCTGCAGACGGAGCCCGGGCCGCCGACGTTGGGCAGCAGCCTGCCCAGGGCGGCGGCCGACCGTATGAGCCTCGGGGCCATCTGTTGGAAGTGGGCCCCGAAGCTCCACCGACCGTCCAGGTGCAGGCCCAGATACTTCATCTGGGCCCGCAGCTCTATCACCGTCCCCCCCACGGTGATGCTCGCACCGCGAGGGGGACCCCGGCGTGGCCCGTGGAGGAGGAGGGCCTCCGTCTTCGGGAGGGAGACCCTCAGGCCCAGCAGGCCGATCCGGTCCGCAGCCAGCGACGTCGCGACCGTTGCTCTCCTCGCCGCCTCGGCGAAGGTGCCGCCCCTGGCCGTGATGAGGGTGTCGTCTGCGTAGCAGAGCAGCCCCACCCCGGGCAGTAGCGGCATCCTGAGCAACCAGTCGTATCCGATGTTCCACAGGACAGGGCCTAGAACCGAGCCCTGCGGAACACCGCAATTTACCGTCCGCCGCTGAATGCGGCCGTCCGCTCCCTCCCACAGGACCTCGCGGTCCCGGAGGTATGCGCTCAGCAGCCTCCCGAGATAAGGAGGCACCTCATGGTACCGAAGTGCCTCCTCGAGCGTCTCGAAGGGGAGGCTGTTGAACGCATTGGCGATGTCGAGCGACACCGCCAGGACCACTTCCCCCTCCTCCACCGCCTCCTCGCGGAGGCGCCTCAGGGCGTCGAGCGCGTCGATCGTCGACCGCCCCGCCCTGAAGCCGAACTGGACCGGGCTGAGCCCCGGTCCCACTCCCTCAAGGTGCTGGACGAGACGGGCAGCGAGGACCCTCTCGAACAGTTTGCCCGCCTCGTCCAGAAGCACGATGGGCCGGTACGCGGAGGGGGAGTCCTCCGGCCGGCCTTCCTTCTTGAGGAGGCATAGCCTCCCCTCCCTCCAGAGCTTCGGGAACCGTCCGGACAGAAGGCACCTGTCGAACAGTCCCCGAAGCCCCCCCCCCAAGGAACTCCGAGGCCACGCACACCACGCGGCCCGGGACACCGTCAGGCCCGGGGGCCGTCTTCTTGGCTCGCAGTCGGGCCAGCGCCGTCTCCATCTCCGACTCGGTGACCAGCGGGACATCGTCGTCCCCGCCAGCCACCTGGCGAGACGGCGGCGACATCACCGGCGGAGAGTGATGGGCCGCGGCTGGGAACAGCTCCCCGACCACCCTCTCGAGGAGGTCGGGAGGCAGAGTCTCCAGGACGGGGGCTCCCCGCGCGCACAGCTTGTCACGCGCTGCGCGATAGGGTCGGGGGGAACCTAACCTAACCTAACCTAACCTAACCTAACCTAACCTAACTTTGGAGTTAGGTCAGAATCGGTTACGTTTCCGAGGCCTTTCCCCCCATTTTTCCGGTGTTTTGAATCCATAGCCGACCTCCATCTTTGTTTATCTATCAGATGACACCCATTTTACATCATTTTTGACAAAAAACATGTCTAACCTAACCTAACTTTTTTGGAGTTAGGTCAGAATCGGTTACGTTTCCGAGGCCTTTCCCCCCATTTTTCCGGTGTTTTGAATCCATAGCCGACCTCCATCTTTGTTTATCTATCAGATGACACCCTTTTTACATCATTTTTGGCAAAAAACATGTCTAACCTAACCTAACTTTTTTGGAGTTAGGTCAGAATCGGTTACGTTTCCGAGGCCTTTCCCTCCATTTTTCCGGTGTTTTGAATCCATAGCCGACCTCCATCTTTGTTTATCTATCAGATGACACCCTTTTTACATAATTTTTGGCAAAAAACATGTCTAACCTAACCTAACTTTTTTGGAGTTAGGTCAGAAGCGGTTACGTTTCCGAGGCCTTTCCCCCCATTTTTCCGGTGTTTTGAATCCATAGCCGACCTCCATCTTTGTTTATCTATCAGATGACACCCTTTTTACATCATTTTTGACAAAAAACATGTCTAACCTAACCTAACTTTTTTGGAGTTAGGTCAGAATCGGTTACGTTTCCGAGGCCTTTCCCCCCATTTTTCCGGTGTTTTGAATCCATAGCCGACCTCCATCTTTGTTTATCTATCAGATGACACCCTTTTTACATCATTTTTGACAAAAAACATGTCTAACCTAACCTAACTTTTTTGGTGTTAGGTCAGAATCGGTTACGTTTCCGAGGCCTTTCCCCCCATTTTTCCGGTGTTTTGAATCCATAGCCGACCTCCATCTTTGTTTATCTATCAGATGACACCCTTTTTACATCATTTTTGACAAAAAACATGTCTAACCTAACCTAACTTTTTTGGAGTTAGGTCAGAATCGGTTACGTTTCCGAGGCCTTTCCCCCCATTTTTCCGGTTTTGAATCCATAGCCGACCTCCATCTTTGTTTATCTATCAGATGACACCCTTTTTACATCATTTTTGGCAAAAAACATGTCTAACCTAACCTAACTTTTTTGGAGTTAGGTCAGAATCGGTTACGTTTCCGAGGCCTTTCCCCCCATTTTTCCGGTGTTTTGAATCCATAGCCGACCTCCATCTTTGTTTATCTATCAGATGACACCCTTTTTACATCATTTTTGACAAAAAACATGTCTAACCTAACCTAACTTTTTTGGAGTTAGGTCAGAATCGGTTACGTTTCCGAGGCCTTTCCCCCCATTTTTCCGGTGTTTTGAATCCATAGCCGACCTCCATCTTTGTTTATCTATCAGATGACACCCTTTTTACATCATTTTTGACAAAAAACATGTCTAACCTAACCTAACTTTGGAGTTAGGTCAGAATCGGTTACGTTTCCGAGGCCTTTCCCCCCATTTTTCCGGTGTTTTGAATCCATAGCCGACCTCCATCTTTGTTTATCTATCAGATGACACCCATTTTACATCATTTTTGACAAAAAACATGTCTAACCTAACCTAACTTTTTTGGAGTTAGGTCAGAATCGGTTACGTTTCCGAGGCCTTTCCCCCCATTTTTCCGGTGTTTTGAATCCATAGCCGACCTCCATCTTTGTTTATCTATCAGATGACACCCTTTTTACATCATTTTTGGCAAAAAACATGTCTAACCTAACCTAACTTTTTTGGAGTTAGGTCAGAATCGGTTACGTTTCCGAGGCCTTTCCCTCCATTTTTCCGGTGTTTTGAATCCATAGCCGACCTCCATCTTTGTTTATCTATCAGATGACACCCTTTTTACATAATTTTTGGCAAAAAACATGTCTAACCTAACCTAACTTTTTTGGAGTTAGGTCAGAAGCGGTTACGTTTCCGAGGCCTTTCCCCCCATTTTTCCGGTGTTTTGAATCCATAGCCGACCTCCATCTTTGTTTATCTATCAGATGACACCCTTTTTACATCATTTTTGACAAAAAACATGTCTAACCTAACCTAACTTTTTTGGAGTTAGGTCAGAATCGGTTACGTTTCCGAGGCCTTTCCCCCCATTTTTCCGGTGTTTTGAATCCATAGCCGACCTCCATCTTTGTTTATCTATCAGATGACACCCTTTTTACATCATTTTTGACAAAAAACATGTCTAACCTAACCTAACTTTTTTGGTGTTAGGTCAGAATCGGTTACGTTTCCGAGGCCTTTCCCCCCATTTTTCCGGTGTTTTGAATCCATAGCCGACCTCCATCTTTGTTTATCTATCAGATGACACCCTTTTTACATCATTTTTGACAAAAAACATGTCTAACCTAACCTAACTTTTTTGGAGTTAGGTCAGAATCGGTTACGTTTCCGAGGCCTTTCCCCCCATTTTTCCGGTTTTGAATCCATAGCCGACCTCCATCTTTGTTTATCTATCAGATGACACCCTTTTTACATCATTTTTGGCAAAAAACATGTCTAACCTAACCTAACTTTTTTGGAGTTAGGTCAGAATCGGTTACGTTTCCGAGGCCTTTCCCCCCATTTTTCCGGTGTTTTGAATCCATAGCCGACCTCCATCTTTGTTTATCTATCAGATGACACCCTTTTTACATCATTTTTGACAAAAAACATGTCTAACCTAACCTAACTTTTATGGAGTTAGGTCAGAATCGGTTACGTTTCCGTGGCCTTTCCCCCCATTTTTCCGGTGTTTTGAATCCATAGCCGACCTCCATCTTTGTTTATCTATCAGATGACACCCTTTTTACATAATTTTTGGCAAAAAACATGTCTAACCTAACCTAACTTTTTTGGAGTTAGGTCAGAAGCGGTTACGTTTCCGAGGCCTTTCCCCCCATTTTTCCGGTGTTTTGAATCCATAGCCGACCTCCATCTTTGTTTATCTATCAGATGACACCCTTTTTACATCATTTTTGACAAAAAACATGTCTAACCTAACCTAACTTTTTTGGAGTTAGGTCAGAATCGGTTACGTTTCCGAGGCCTTTCCCCCCATTTTTCCGGTGTTTTGAATCCATAGCCGACCTCCATCTTTGTTTATCTATCAGATGACACCCTTTTTACATCATTTTTGACAAAAAACATGTCTAACCTAACCTAACTTTTTTGGTGTTAGGTCAGAATCGGTTACGTTTCCGAGGTCTTTCCCCCCATTTTTCCGGTGTTTTGAATCCATAGCCGACCTCCATCTTTGTTTATCTATCAGATGACACCCTTTTTACATCATTTTTGACAAAAAACATGTCTAACCTAACCTAACTTTTTTGGAGTTAGGTCAGAATCGGTTACGTTTCCGAGGCCTTTCCCCCCATTTTTCCGGTTTTGAATCCATAGCCGACCTCCATCTTTGTTTATCTATCAGATGACACCCTTTTTACATCATTTTTGGCAAAAAACATGTCTAACCTAACCTAACTTTTTTGGAGTTAGGTCAGAATCGGTTACGTTTCCGAGGCCTTTCCCCCCATTTTTCCGGTGTTTTGAATCCATAGCCGACCTCCATCTTTGTTTATCTATCAGATGACACCCTTTTTACATCATTTTTGACAAAAAACATGTCTAACCTAACCTAACTTTTTTGGAGTTAGGTCAGAATCGGTTACGTTTCCGAGGCCTTTCCCCCCATTTTTCCGGTGTTTTGAATCCATAGCCGACCTCCATCTTTGTTTATCTATCAGATGACACCCTTTTTACATCATTTTTGACAAAAAACATGTCTAACCTAACCTAACTTTTATGGAGTTAGGTCAGAATCGGTTACGTTTCCGAGGCCTTTCCCCCCATTTTTCCGGTGTTTTGAATCCATAGCCGACCTCCATCTTTGTTTATCTATCAGATGACACCCATTTTACATCATTTTTGACAAAAAACATGTCTAACCTAACCTAACTTTTTTGGAGTTAGGTCAGAATCGGTTACGTTTCCGAGGCCTTTCCCCCCATTTTTCCGGTGTTTTGAATCCATAGCCGACCTCCATCTTTGTTTATCTATCAGATGACACCCTTTTTACATCATTTTTGGCAAAAAACATGTCTAACCTAACCTAACTTTTTTGGAGTTAGGTCAGAATCGGTTACGTTTCCGAGGCCTTTCCCTCCATTTTTCCGGTGTTTTGAATCCATAGCCGACCTCCATCTTTGTTTATCTATCAGATGACACCCTTTTTACATAATTTTTGGCAAAAAACATGTCTAACCTAACCTAACTTTTTTGGAGTTAGGTCAGAAGCGGTTACGTTTCCGAGGCCTTTCCCCCCATTTTTCCGGTGTTTTGAATCCATAGCCGACCTCCATCTTTGTTTATCTATCAGATGACACCCTTTTTACATCATTTTTGACAAAAAACATGTCTAACCTAACCTAACTTTTTTGGAGTTAGGTCAGAATCGGTTACGTTTCCGAGGCCTTTCCCCCCATTTTTCCGGTGTTTTGAATCCATAGCCGACCTCCATCTTTGTTTATCTATCAGATGACACCCTTTTTACATCATTTTTGACAAAAAACATGTCTAACCTAACCTAACTTTTTTGGTGTTAGGTCAGAATCGGTTACGTTTCCGAGGCCTTTCCCCCCATTTTTCCGGTGTTTTGAATCCATAGCCGACCTCCATCTTTGTTTATCTATCAGATGACACCCTTTTTACATCATTTTTGACAAAAAACATGTCTAACCTAACCTAACTTTTTTGGAGTTAGGTCAGAATCGGTTACGTTTCCGAGGCCTTTCCCCCCATTTTTCCGGTTTTGAATCCATAGCCGACCTCCATCTTTGTTTATCTATCAGATGACACCCTTTTTACATCATTTTTGGCAAAAAACATGTCTAACCTAACCTAACTTTTTTGGAGTTAGGTCAGAATCGGTTACGTTTCCGAGGCCTTTCCCCCCATTTTTCCGGTGTTTTGAATCCATAGCCGACCTCCATCTTTGTTTATCTATCAGATGACACCCTTTTTACATCATTTTTGACAAAAAACATGTCTAACCTAACCTAACTTTTATGGAGTTAGGTCAGAATCGGTTACGTTTCCGTGGCCTTTCCCCCCATTTTTCCGGTGTTTTGAATCCATAGCCGACCTCCATCTTTGTTTATCTATCAGATGACACCCTTTTTACATCATTTTTGACAAAAAACATGTCTAACCTAACCTAACTTTTTTGGTGTTAGGTCAGAATCGGTTACGTTTCCGAGGCCTTTCCCCCCATTTTTCCGGTGTTTTGAATCCATAGCCGACCTCCATCTTTGTTTATCTATCAGATGACACCCTTTTTACATCATTTTTGACAAAAAACATGTCTAACCTAACCTAACTTTTATGGAGTTAGGTCAGAATCGGTTACGTTTCCGTGGCCTTTCCCCCCATTTTTCCGGTGTTTTGAATCCATAGCCGACCTCCATCTTTGTTTATCTATCAGATGACACCCTTTTTACATCATTTTTGGCAAAAAATTGATTTTTGCCCCGCCGCACCCACCCGTTGTCGATGACCGGGGTCATCAACTCTGTGCCCAGCACATATGGAAAATTATTTTTGAGGCATGTTAAGTTTCTTTATTTTTTATTCTATCAAGGATCCTACCTTCTGCATTTCCTTAAAATTTGAATGCCTGTTTTTGGTCTCAATCTGTGGCAAATGGGATAATTATAAATTAAAGTTACATCAATAACTAGATGTCGCTACTGGCGTTTTTAGAAGTCGATGTTAAGATTTTTACTTGACTAGTCAATTGCTTCTGCTTAAGTTTGGTTTGGACAGTGAAGGAGTTCTGTAGAAAAATTACATGAATGGAAGTTTAAGTTAATATGTATGTATGATAGACCTGTGTCAGTCAATCAATTTTCATGACCCGGGTCGATCGTGACCGATTCGTCTAGTGATCGGGTCAAAAAGATTCAATCATTTCGTTGATTTCGGTCACGGACCGAAGGATTGCGCGATCGATCTCGTTCGATCGAACGAGCTTAGGGACTATGCGTAAGACTCCAAAAAGGACAGATTTTTTTAATAGTTTTTTGCTATAAAAACATAACTATACAATTATTTTTAAGAATTATTATCATTTAATAGTATTATTTTTTTTTATCAAAAAGTGGCTACTTAAAATTTTTCGTGCAATATTTCATAACGCAACTATATTCGTGGAACACCCGTGACATCACGTGGCTACATTCGGTTCGGAAATATACTTAGTCAACCATAGTATACTGCAGTTTTGCATACCTTTATTATGATTGACACAATATTTATAATAAGTTTTTCTGTCCTTTACCTTTTTCTGCAACTAATTGATTCATACTCAAAATCAAAATCCGCTCCCGCGATTGACAAGTCGCGTGCGACCCGGTCCCGCGTAATAATCGATCAAATAAGCAACAAGCTACGGTAATACTCCACAAATAAAGTCGAATTTCGTTTGCGATGTCACCGGGTGATCGAATCTATGGAAGACCGAATCTTTCAGAGACCGACGACTCGGTCACAGGCATATGGGTCGTGATCGGGTCAAAAAGATTCGGTCAATCGCGATCGACACAGGACTAATGTATGATGATTTTAATGAATTTATGTTGTGATCAGGGTTTTTAGACTTTTTAGTGTTTTTACGATTTTAACGCAAACCGATTTCTGATATTGAAATCGATTTCCGGAGCGGTCGGCGGAGTGGGGTTACCTTAATTTAATTTCGATACTTTCGATCGATATTCGATGGTTTTAGTTATTTTAGCGTAGCAGACGAAAAACGCAAACGAAACGAACTACGAACGAACGCATTCAAAATATTTTTCTTTGTTGTTTAATTATTGTGGATTAGGTGTACGATTTTCCTTCATGCTTTATCTAGGCTTAGGACTAGCAAAAATGTTTTGTTTTGAACAAGATACAAAACTTTCTGGTGCATTTAAAAATCGTCATAATTACAATGATTTGATGGTTAGGTATAATTATAATATACATTTGTTTGTATGTTTTTTTTTATATTTTTTTTATGTTTTTTCTCCAATAATTCAAAAAATCTGTTATCAAACACAAAAACTTAAAGTGCTTCTAATTATTGCTTATTATGTATTATCATGGAAGTAGTTGCATTCAGATAAAGACCTTATTCCCTGTCCCTTGTAATTCTGTATCGTTTTGATATATCGAACGCATGTCTAACCGCTAGACTTGGGCAACACATTTCACATTATAGATTCAGTTCACCAAATCTCGTTCAGTAAAGTGAATAGTGAACTCGCTCATCTAAAGCGCTCTGCAGTTCTTTCGTTCTGTGACTCAGTGAGTGAATCGCATTGATTCAGCTACGAGTTCACGAACTGTATAAATATCGCTTTTAAAAATAGGGGTTGATCGTAGAGGAGCGAAAATTTACGGTTATATGTATTTCTGTATGCTATAACATAAAAAAATAAATATTTCGTCTATAAGGGACTAAAAAATACCCACCGACCATAGACACTTCGGCCCTATGTGCACATACATAAACTCTGGAAATGATAATATGTAATTTATAGAATAAAATAGTAAAGGAATTGATTTACAACAAAATTTGCATAAAAACAAGGATTGCTATTCTAAAATAAAATCCCTGCCAGAACAATAAAGACTAACAAACAAATCACCATCACGGCAACTCGGTTTCGAATCAGAGCGGGAGCGATGAGTAAGTGAACTGCAGAACTAAAATACTCCAATCAGAGCCGGAGCGATGAGCCGGTGAACTGCAGAACTAAAATACTCCACAGAGTTGATTTAGTTCAATTCGTTCACTACAAATGAGCAGTTCAGTGGAACGAATCACTCGTAAGTTACACAAGTCTACCAACCGCAACTTAGAGGTAAACTGTAGATATGCCAGAATAAAACTGTAAACAAACAGTGTAGCCAACTCTACAGTTTTAACTGTAGATCTACACTACAGTTTTTTTGGAAATTCTCTGCTTTTAGTTTAGGCCTCGAAATCTACAGTTTTTTTCTGGCATATCTACAGTTTAGCTCTATGCTGGGGTTGGCAACCCTGACTGTAAATATCAAATTATAAAGCAGTAAATCTACAGCCATGGACGTATAAAAAAAGTCGGACAGAGTCTCGCTAACTAAAACCTATGTAAAGGCCAGCACGCACACTTTCACACATTAGTCGGCCATTACGCGCGCGAACATCGACGCATCGAGACGCATTAAGCGGCGAAAAAAAAATTTAAATCATGTCTTGCGTGGTAAAATGGTGTAAAAACCGTAGTGACCGAAAGAAAAACAATCCAGGAATCACGTTCCATACGTAAATTTATAATTCAATCACTTATTCCTTAGAGGAAATTTAAAGAACCTCTCAAAGTAAAATACATTATTATAAAAAGCATCTAGGATGTTAAAGTTAAACATAACAATTTCGAACAAATTTTTTTTTAATTTTTAACCAGGTTTTTGTGGTAAAATTTTGTGTATCTTGGCAACCCCAAAATTAACTCACACATACAGAGCTGCCGCCATTACGGCGTCTCACTTTTGTCTTAGCCTGAGTTCCGTCCGCCTTTTTTTATACGTCCATGTGGTAGGCAATATAATATATTTTAGAGTGGGAATTAAAAACAAGAAAAATCATGTGATTATCAACGTTCTAAATAAAGTTAAATAGCAAAAGATTCAGAAGTCATAACGATACATTATGCCAATTAAAATTAGTAATATTTAAAAGCTAGTATTGTAAACACTTTAGAAAATGTGACTAGCGATTTTTGAGGAAGCTTAATAGCTTATAATGGTTCATCCACAACAATCAAATAGTAGCTGATTCTATGCTGCTGATGATACACGTTAGTTAATATCACTAGCTACTATCTCATTTTCAATTTGTAAATCTTTTTTCTCTTTTCATAATTTTCCGTTATTATCATTTTGATTGATTTTTTAGAATGGTCATTTTGACACGTTAAATTCAAAACAAACGTTTAATTTCTGACTTTTTGTGCAAGGTACCTTTTATTGTGGTCGTAGATTTACTGAAGCTGACTTAGTGCACGGACTACTACGTAGCAAATAAAAAATATGTTCAGATAGCATCTTAATAAAAACTGTAAATTTCGAGGCCTAAACTTAAAACTGAGAGGATTTCCCAAAAACTGTAGATCTACAGTTAAAACTGTAGAGTTGGCTACACTGGATGTCAGATGTGACTTGTGACATTCATGAAAAGGAATCGATTAAATAAAAATCGATGTTTCTTTATTCGGAATTAATCGATTTTTCAAAAATCGAGTTTAGTAAAATATAATCCATCGATGTTTTCCAAAACTTCGATTGTTGTGGTTATATTTAAAAAGATCATGTTTTTCATATTCCAATAATAAACTAATAACCAAAATTAGAAATCAAAGGCAATGTTCCTTTAAAATGTCAAGGTAGCAAATTGCTACCTAGCAATTAGGAAATCCAATAGTATTAATGATACAATTTTAGTAAAAGCCGAAAAGGTCTAGTCCTATTTTACATTACGATTATATTTTAGGTTTTTTTACGGTTACAAGACATTTTTATTGTTTAACAATATCGGCAACAATGTTATTTCACTCACCACTACACCGAAACTACTTTAAACGCATACGTTTTTATTTATTCAACTTATACGTATGAAATTAATTCAAGATTTTTCATCCGTCGCATAGATGCGACCTATTTCTGAAAATCGATTAAAACCCATAATTTATGTAATCGATTTATTAAAAATCGATTAGTATTACTATAAAAATAGATAATAAAAAATCGATTATAAGAAAACAATAATCGATTAAAATAAAATTCGATTATTTTTTCACATCCCTAGAGATAGAGAGTACTTTGCATCGCCTGTTGCTAGGGACGAAGACCCGCTGTTCGTCTCTCCAGGCCAAGTGAAGCGAGCACTCATGAAAACCATCCCCAAAAAGGCCCCGAGCCCCGATCCAATCCCCAACATGGCTTTACGTCACCTGCCACCTCGGGTGATAGCAGCCGTGACTCGCCTTTTCAACGGCATTCTGCGCTCCGGACATTTCCCCACACCCTGGAAGTCGGGGCAGGTCTTCATGCTTCCGAAGCAGGGCAAAGACGCCAGGAACAGGTATGGCATGAGGGACTGCTGTACAAGCTGTCGACGTCTACCGCCCCACGACGTCTCATCAAAGTTGTCGCCTCTTTCCTCACAAACCGATTCTTCTTGGCGAAAGTGGAAGGCCCTGTCCTCCGTATCACTATCACTACATCACTATCACTATCACTACATAGTATAAAACAAAGTCGCATTCTTCTGTCCGTCCCTATGTATGCATAAATCTTTAAAACTACGCAACGGATTTTGAAGCGGTTTTTTTAATAGATAGAGTGATTCAAGGGGAAGGTTTATATGTATAACCCACCCCCGCTTTGCACGGGCGAAGCCGGGGCGGGCCACTAGTTGTTAAATAAACAAAAATTTGGGAGGCTAACTTTAATGAGCCAAGGTTTTTTTGAATAGAACACATGGCATGTGGTTCATTAAATTTAGCCCCCAAAAAATGTTTTTTTACTATTTTTGTCTTTTTTTCTATTAAGTCGTTTGTTAATCGTTATTAATGTTATTATTTGTTAGCTGATAATAATTGTTTGTTCTCCATTTATTAATTTAAAAAAATATACCCTCAAATTGGCCCCCCACTTGCAATTTATAATATTTTTTTATTTTAGATTGTTCGTACATAAAATACGTTTGTTCTCTTTCGAAATTACTCTGTTTTTGTTTATTTAACTATTTTAATTAGCTATGCAATTGTAGGTATTTTAAAAAATTCCATAAAGACACAACTTTTGACAGTTGACTGACACCGAATAATTCTTGACGCACACATAGGATCGATGGGGACTTTTCACACTTTATTTATAATGGTACACCCCAGCCAGTGTTGCCAACCGTACGATAATTATCGTACATGTACGATAATTTGGACCTACTTACGATGTACGATAACATATTATTATCGTACATCGTACGCAGATTGTACGATATTTTCCATCATGATGTAGAATTGTCAATATTCGACTACGCTGATAGTCTCGCATGATATTATTTAGCCCAAGAAAAAAAAAGCTCGTCTAAAAGAGTGGATGTCTAAAAAAAAAGGTAGTCTAAAACGTGGTAGTCAAGAGTGGAGGGTCGTACGATAATTTCGGCCGATGTACGATAATTTTACGCATTTTACGCCCCCTTGTACGATAGTCAGTCCGCTTCAGGTTGGGAACACTGACAGTCTCCAGTCTCCACCATTTGGCTCTGTGGGAATTGTTGTTCTTTCAAAGGTCTTTAGTGACCGGGCTATCCGATTCCGAATCCGTCACACCACACTTGTAATCACTTGTTGTTTTGCGTACGACGTACGGTCTGTACGTTTAGATATTTGATTAATTTATGAAACTTAAGAATGATCTAATTATAACTTAGAACAACAAACATTGAGAAGAACTCAGTGGAAGCGGGTTTAGCTCAATTTGACTAATATAATTTGACATAAAGTTCGTACAGCTGAACAAGAGAAGCCCGAAGGAGACTGTACTGCCGATGGTGCCAAGATATGGTTTCGCTTTCATGATTACCCAACTTTTCTCGATACCACCTCTCAAACGGGAGTTGCAACTTAACTGGAAGTGATGGTTATGGCTGCTGCAGGTGTTTCTCTCCAAACCGCCTTCAACATGTCTCTGCTTGAGGTATTTATTTACATAGGTTACACATTATGAACAGCTAGTATTTATTGTTCATGATTTAATATGTTTATCTTATATATCAAAATGAATGAATCAAAATGAAATGAAAAATGTTTGTCTCTATGTCCTATAAAGAATTGTAAATTATACATTTGATCATGTTGTTTAGATGTCATGTAAACAACAACAAAAATAGTTAGTGGTGTAGCAACCAGGGTACAGCTCATGGTATATAGAAAATAGGCATCAGTAATTAAGTTATATTACATAGTATTGTCTGAATCTCAGATAGTATTAAGGATTAGTAGTTTAATGGTTTAATTTCATCATATATTTTAGTGGATATTGATGAAAACTCCATCGAATGTAGCAGAGTAAATTAATATACATATAAGTAAGCATTCTTGAGGGAAACTTATATTTCACATAAAATATAAAATCACATCTTTTACACTTTGTAATGGAATGACAAAAAAATTTCTTTGTAACCATAAACAAGTTTCATTAATTTACTAATTGCAACCACACTCTTTATACCTAATAAGGGTCTAACAGTGTTCCATTCCTCTTTTTTGTTTATTTATTTACACCCTCCCTGTTTGTAGTTCCAAGTTTCCTATCCTATCCATCCAAAGGTTGTCTAGAAGATTTCTTTTGGCTTAATGCAATAATTCTGCGCATTACTTATAAGGTTAGTATTTTATGCAATATATCATTTTTCTTAGTGTGTACAATACATTATAGTATCATAGCAACATGTCAATGATAATATGTATTTAATGCTATATGAATGTACATCAAACTATTGTAAAAGGCCCCATGAACCCATAGCTTTTTATACATTCGTATATAATAAAAAATGTTGTTGTGGCATGTGGCCAAAATGTAATAATAAAGATTTTTTAATTTTTTTATTCTGATGTTAATTAGGGGCTATGTCTATATCTGACTATGTCAGCCCCATCGAGCTCTCCAAGATATACTCATCTTCAATTGTCCATATCCGACAGTAATTTGTACACAGACTGGTACAGCGCAACAGCTGCCTGTGTTGTTTGCGCAGCCAGAACCGCCTAGCAGTGGCCCACATCAAAGCTCCTCTGCATACTGCGTATTTGATCTGTAATGTTGGGGTTTCTAGGGACCGTAAGAAGAAGACAACCCACTAGTTCAACTGTCAACAACTCTCTTTTATTCACTTAATAACTACTTATATATAGCGTAAACTACTTACCAAGCTAAATATGATACAATGTAGTATTAAGAGGTGTACATACTTGGTAATGCATTATTAAGAAGCATACACACAGTACAGATCTCTCATAGGCTGGGACCGGACACACTCCACTAGGAAGTGATAAATATCTTCCTTAGTGCCACAGACTTCACAATTTGGGCTTTCCGCTTTTCCCATTAGATATTTAAAGCTTCTCAGTGGAACGTGACCAGATCTCAGCCTATGCTCAATTTCCTACTTAACTTGAGTTTAGTGAACAATGGAATATGAGGGGGCTCACTCTGCATAGTTCTGTACCAAATGCCTTTCTCCCAGGACACTTGGTCAAAAGTCAAAATATTCCTTCCATTAAATTTTTAGATCTTTTTATATTTCACAATTAAGTCCGAGAACTCTAATAATGAAGATACAAGGTATTTTATTTTTCATCAGATTTTTTCTATTTACTTGACACAGCTCATTATATTTTGGATAAATCACACTAGATCTTTATAAATTATAACCTATGTGTTTATTGTGAAGTTTCATCAAAATCCATTTAGTAGTTTTTGCATTAAATACACATACATCCATACATTCTTACAAACTTTCGCGTTTATAATATTAGTAGGATTATGATATACTCGTATCTGAACAGTTGTACAAGTATTGATGGATGATGTATTTTGGGAAAAAGCTCACATGATTGATCCTGTTTCTTTTTATTTTCTACCAGTATGAAATTACTTTTGATAGCCAGTTACACTATCTTCATTTGATTGTGATCACTACAGAGGCATTGTATTAGGATAGCCAAGTGGTCATAACGATTCTCCAAACAGAGTTTGTTTAGAGGAAAGGTTCGGAAGTACTCAGGGTGCCCTTCACTTTTATACTTCACTCTTGACTTGGATCCGCGCCAAAGACTGAAATGCGGTTTCGCAGGGGGAAGGCGGCGCCGCCGGGCTGCACGAGCGGCTCGTGGACTACGTGCGAGCGCTCAGCGGCGGAGACGTGAGTACGGGGAGACGCGAGGGAGGGGGACCTCCGCCGGGCCGGCCACTAAAGGCCCCTCTGCGCAGGACACCCGCGCCGGCGTGTGGGGCGAGCACTCGTACGCGCGCGCCCGGCCCGACGCCGAGAGGGCCGCGGCGCACGTCAGGCTGCTGCTGGCGCCCAGACCCGAAGCCCCCGCCGCCCCCGACGACCACGTGGACGTGCTGGGGCTCGAGCCGCGCCCCGAGCCGCCGCGGCTCGGCGCCGAGCCCGAGCCGGAGCCGGAGCCCGAGCCGGCCGACGGCGACGACTGGGAGGAGGCCGTGCGGGCGCTCGCGCCCAGCGGCGCGCACGCCCGCCTGGCGGACGCGGCGGCGGACGCGCTGCAGCGGCTGCGGCTGGCGCGCCTGGCCGGGGCGGCGGAGGGCGCGGCCAGGAGGGCGGCGGCGCGGCGGCTGCGGCTCGCGATAGGCGCCGCCGCCGGGAGCGCCCGCAGCGCGGCCTGGCTGCACGCCACGCTCACGGCGCGGCTGCCGCGCGGCGCCCGGGCGCTGTACGACGCCACGGTGGAGGAGCTGCGGCGCCTGGCGCCCGCCTCGGCGGCGCGCCTGGCTGGGGCGGCGGCGGGCGCCTCGCCGCCCCGGGAGGAGAGGGGCCCGCGGGGCGGGGGCGTGAGCGCGGCGGCGCCGGGCCCCTGGCTGGTGTGGGCGGGCGCGTGCCGCTGGGAGCGCCTGGTGCGGGCGCTGGTGCACTGCCGCGTGCTAGGCGCCCCGCCGCCGTCCGCGGCCGCGCCCGGCGCGTGGTGCTCGGCCGCGGCCGGGGCGCTCTCGCACGCGCTCGCCGAGGTGCTCGCCGAGGCCGGGTGAGAACCATTCCTCTTGTCCTTTTCCTTCGTACTTTCCCCGGCAGGCTTTCCCGCGCTCCGTATCTCGATGCGGCGGAAATACGCCGGTCGTTTTTGTTGAAGTTCCTCGCGGAATTAAACTCGCTCTTCGCTACATAGTATAAAATAAAGTCATTGTCGTCCGTCCGTTCCTGTGTATGCATACATCTTTAAAATTACGGATTTTATTATTATTCATCATCATCATCATCATCATTTCAGCCAAAAGACGTCCACTGCTGGACATAGGACATAGACATAGAATTCATATAGAGTCCCTCTTTCTCCAGAAAACCAGCCAAAGTCTGGCCCCGTTGGTTCCGGTGTCCAAAGCCAAATTGCCCCACTTGCAGCTCATTTTCGCTCCGCTGGCCCAGTTTCGCGTTAAAATCCCCCATGACAACGGTGTAGTGCGTTCTAGAGCCATGTATGGCCGAGGAAATGTCCTCATACATTATCTCCACCGCTTCGTCGGGGTGTGCCGAGGTCGGTGCGTATACCTGTATGACATAGCTGGGCACCGTTAATGAAATAGTTAACTTCGTTAGTCGTTAATCCGCTACAAAAAAAGTTAGCTTCGTTAAACGTTAAAGCGTTACATTTCGGAAGAATTAACGCAAGTTAACGTTAATCGTTAATCCGTTAATATTAGGTTGGGGAAAAAGTCTTTTCGTATTATAGTATGTATGAACTTGTAAGAAAATCTCTTTGGCTATACTATTTGTATCTGGCTGGTTTCGGTATCATTGAAAGTTTAAATTTTAAAATTACGAAATTGTGTGATTTTCATTTGTTTTTCGCACTATCAAGATGAGTGAATCTAATGAAGAAATTCAATACATTTTAAAATTTTACTACAAAAAAGGAAAAAATGAAGCGCAAGCCGCGAAAAAAATTTGCGATGTTTATAGACCTAGTGCAGTGTCTGTGAGAGTAGCACAAATTTGGTTTAGGCGTTTTCAAATCGGAAATTTTGAAGTCAAAGATGCACGTCGCTTTGGTCTCCCTATTACGGATAAAATGCATACCATTTTGAAAAAGTGGAGCAAGGTAGTTACGACGTATCTGATAAACTGGGAATTGACCACAAAACAGTTTTGGCGTATTTGAAAAAAACTGGGTACACAAAACGCTCGATATTTGGGTACCTCACGAGCTCACTGAAAGAAACCTAATGAACCGTGTACTCATTTGTGATTCTTTATTACGACGTAATGAAACCAAACCATTTTTGAAGAAGCTGGTAACTGGTGATGAAAAGTGGATCACGTACATACGACAAGAACGTGCGAAAAAGGTCGTGGTCAAAGGCCGGTCAGGCTTCACAGACTGTGGCGAAACCCAGGTTAACTCGCAATAAGGTAATGCTGTGTGTGTGGTGGGATTGGAAGGGCATTATTCATTATGAGCTGTTACCACCAGGCAGGACCATCAATTCTCAACTCTACTGCGAACAATTGATGAGATTAAAGCAAGAAGTTGAGAGAAAGCGGCCGGAATTAATCAACAGTAGGGGTGTGGTCCTCACACATCTTTAGCCACTCAGCAAAAATTAAGAGAGTTTGGCTGGGAGGTGTAAATGCATCTGCCGTATAGTCCTGACCTTGCACCTTCAAATTTCCACTTGTTTCGGTCTCTTCAGGATTCTTTAGGCAGTGTCAGGTTAACATCACGAGAGGACTGCCAAAACCACTTGTCGCCGGGCATAAGTAATCGTCGGGCATAAGGTGAATATTCCCCTTCATGAACATTAACATTGTAGCGACCAGCATGCTACATACTTTCCACTATTTATTCGAAAAATCTTAACTAATAACATCAAGAAGTTTCAAGAGCTATTCACATAGTTAAGAATTCCCCGACTACAACTATCGGGGAGATAGGCGCTGCAACCCCTAGCCAGACATAACACCTCGTCTGGCTTGATGATCATTCCTTTGCGCCTAAAACCTGTTGAAGTTCTCGTCTAAAAGTGAGGCTCGTTTTGGTGTTAGTACCCGTGCAAAAAAACCATTCAACTGCAGCGCTTGAGGGTATAGCAGTATTGTATTTAATGAATATATAATGCATTTGCAGTTTATGAACTATTAGGTATTGGATTAACGATTAACGGACTTCTGAATATTAACGGAAGTTAACGTGTCCGTTAACATTCTTTAAAGTTAACTTAAAAGTTAATCCGTTAATCAAAATGTTAACTTCGTTAATTAACGATTAACGGATTAAAGAGTTAATGCCCAGCTATGCCTGTATGACCTTCAGCGAATAACGCTTGGTTATTCTGAGTATAAGGTACGCCACCCTGGTCGACACACACTCGATTTTAACAACGTTGTTCACAAGGGACTTGTGAACGATAAACCCAACACCACCTTGGGACTGTTGGTCACCCTCCCGAAAGTAGAGCAAGTTGCCGGATTTGAGGGTTATCATGTCCTCCCCCTCTCTTCGGACTTCAGACAACCCCACTATATCCCATCGCAGCTTGCTCAACTCTTCCTCGAGTTCTAACTAGTGGTTAGATGTGTCCGTGTGTTGTATGTTGCCAGGTGCAGCCGTCGTTTTGTATGGTAGCCGGATCTCTGCCGGAGATTTTTAGCACCCCCTGCCCCACCGTTACCTTGGCTGCTGCCGTGGCCGAAGGAATAGCGGGGCTGCCGGGGACTGGGGGCCGGTTCTATATTTGTGTCTAACATGGGGGGGTTTGCCATAATCGCCACGCTTGGCAGGCGGGTTGGCGATCGCAGTATCGGATGGCCGATTCTTGGCAGGACGTCGCTGCTGCCCAACGTCTGATGTCCCTTAGTCGCCTTCTACGACACCCACGGGAAGATATGGGGTGGTAGTATTCTTACTCCGCTACCACACGGGTGTATTACTTGGTTAATCACAATTGTAGCTTTATTACACTGACGTGGCGCAGGCCGGAGCGCACCGTGGTGCTGTGCGGGGCGGGCGGGGACGCCGCGCTGTGCTGCGCCGTGGCGGGGGCCGGGGGGCCGGCGGGCCCCGGGCGGCTCGGGGGGCTGCTCCTGCTGGCCCCCCCGCTGCTCACCGCCGAGGGGGCCCGCGACTCGCCCGACGACCCGCTGGCAGAGGTAAGCGAGAAGTCGGACGGCCGCACCCGCAGCCGCTAAGAGCGAAGCGACTAGCCTCGACGACGCGCCTTCGCCAGGTCCGGCTGCCGCTGCTGATGGTGACGGGCGGCAACGCGGCCAGCTGCTGGCGCGGCGCGGCGCGGGAGCTGTGCGCGGCGGGGGCGGCGCGGCGCCTGCTGGAGCTGGCGGGCGCCGACGACGCGCTGCGCCCGGCGGGGGAGCGGGCTCGGCTGCGGCTGCCGCGGCGCGCGTTGGACGCCGCCGTGGCCGACGAGTGCGCGCGCTGGGCCTGCGACCTGGCCGACGGAGGCCCCGGCCCCGGCCCCGGTACGCATCGCGCTCCTTGGCGGCCCTCGCGCCCCACTCGCCCCACTCGCCCCACTCGCTCGTCATCGCAGCTTTTCTCGGCAGGTGCGGAGATGGAGATCGACGAGTACTCCCACCTGGCGACCGTCCCCGCCGCGCCCTCGGCCGCAGTCGCGTGAGTGTCTCTCTCTCCGCGGCCCCGTCCCTCGCGCTCACGTTGTGTCGCCCCCTAACGGTTCGTCTCGTTCGCAGGTCCATTGAAATCGGTGAGTATGTCGTCCCTATCGCAGCGCGGAACTCAATCGGCAGGGTCTGCTGGATTTCGTCATCGGTCCAACCGACGAGGTCGGAGGGTGGACTAGCTTGGCTAGCCAATCGTAGGTCGTAGCTCGTAGCTCGTAAACGGCCAGCCGACTGATGCCAAGGCGCGTGTTGCAGAGAGCCGCGTGGTGTCCCGCGGCACCGGGGGCACGCCGCTGCCCCTGGCGCCCCCGCGCCGGGCCCCCCTGCCGCCCCCGCCGCCCCCCGCCCGCCTGGCCGCCGCGGACATCATGCAGCTGCCCATCGTGTTCGCGGACGACGAGCCCGCGGCCGGTGAGCGAGCTTGTAGCCCCGCCGTCGGAGTGTCTTTGGTGGTTTGGCGCCCGAATCTCAGTGGCCGTGACGTGTTTTGCAGACGGCGAGGCCGGCAGCGGGGCCGCAGCGGGCGCCGCGCTCACCGTCACCAGCGGGGACTCGCGGGTGGGCTCTCGCTTCGTCCGTAGTTGAAGTGCTCTCGGGTCCCCGGTGGCTATATGCGCGACTGCGTTGCAGGTGCTGGGCGGCGGGCGGCGCTTCACCCGCGTCATCGTGGCCAAGCGGGGGGCGGGGGCCGGGGCGGGGGCCGCCGCGGGGGCGGGGGCGGGGGCCGCGGGCAAGGCGCTGTTGCTGCGGAGGCCGGTCAGGATCGCTCCCCCGCAATAAACGCCCAGATGGATCCCTCTGTTGCCCTGCCTTTATTCGCACTGGTCCGCACTTGACCGATGATCCCTCGGCTCTCTCCGCGGCCTTAACTACTACTACTCACTAATACTTATTTCTTAGACAAGTTCTGGGAGCAAAGGTTGTAGATAGCTACATAGTAACTGAAATCAACTATTCTCGTAAACGTAGCCGTGTTAACTTGAGTCTAATTCCTAACGGCAAAAGCCGCAAAATTCTAAAATAGTGTCTTAAGTGTCGGACACTTACCTTGGACCAAAACTTTTCGCAGATATTTTTTGTTTAGGGAATGTTTGGTCACTACAATTTGTCTGACGAATGAAATATAACTTGGTAACAGACATTTATTGATTTATTTCTCCACCATAACACTAACATTACAGGCCTGTAAGAACATTGCAAATCCTAATGCGTTAGTGAGGCACTCTGCTCATAACTAATTACTTACTTAAAATAAAATTTAAACAATAAAAAACAAGATAGACTAATTTAAAAATAATATTAAATAAAACAATAAAATAAAATACAATAATAATACTAATACATACATATGTAGCGGCTCTTCGTGGCTAGTTGGTCAACGTCGGGAGGAAGGTTGAATGATACGACTTGTCTGTGCAACTGTGTAATACCAACTGTCTATCTGCAATTTATTTCTTCATTCTCTAGGCTGACTCCGGAATTCATAACAACACCAAATACGTATTCTGCTGTATGTGCAGACGGCACACATATATAGCTTATTTTGATGTCTGGGTGTCAAAATAATATTATTTTGGATGAATTTTAAAAATATGTTTATTTGGCGATATCTATTATAAATTATTATAAAATGTGCGTGGCGTTTTAGAGCTATTGTGAATTTGTATACATTTTTCACTTTCGACATAATACGGTGGTCGTATACACACCGTCATTGCGCGATCTGTGTTGACGAAAATGACGACTAAGGTGGTAAAATGTAAAAATTGCAATATTGTGATTTGTGAAGTATTAGCTTTTATCCAAAATAAAATGGATGTTATGGATGAGGAAAGTCTGGTAAGACTATGTACCTCAGCTTTTTCGACAAATGATATAGACACAGCTAAAAATTTATTGTTTGCTTCAATTAGCACGACAAGGCGTAAAATTACACGAAAAAGAGACGGGAAATCTTTGAGAGATTTATATGACGTGATTGCTGTGTTTAAGGAAACGGATCCCGAGGAAGTTCCTATATTTGTTGCGAAAGAGCTACAGAAGTTACCACCGGTAACATTCGACCACATTGATGTGACTAGACTTTTGAAGGACTTATTGATTTTGCAGAATGAATTAAATTGTGTTAAGGAAAATTATGTAACCAACAATCAATTTAATGAATTAAAAAAGGAACTTTCTCAATGCCGAAAAGAGCCAGAAAACAGAATGGTGAATATTAATTTTAAAAGAGGAGGTGATCGCAGAAATAGCGTAGATATGTTGGACATGTTATGTGTTGACCAACCAATCATTGAAAAGGAATTGTCCTGTGCACCAACGTCCAGTAAGGCTACGGTTGAGAAGTCATCTGTTCCTAAGGAAAATGCATCGGTATATCTTTCATGCGAATCAATAAGGTGTGAGGATGCCAATAGCCCAGTAAACTTGGATAACCAATCTTCTGCTCATAAGATTTCGAAGAAGCAAAATACACAAGTAGTAAACAATGAAGGAAATGATGAAAGTCATTCTATAGAAAGTAGCCAACAGGTTGACAATGAATGGAGGGTTGTGCAAAGAAGACGAGCAAAACATAATTTTGAAGGCAGTAAAGGGAAAGCCACAATGGGTCCCAATAATAAATTTAGAGCTGCAGAATCAAAAATTTCTTTATTTATAACAAATGTTAGTAAAGAGACAACTGAGAGCGATATTGCAGGATATATTATGTCGAAAACTCAGACAGATGTTATCCTTAAGAAAATTGAAATGAAAAAGAAGAGAAATTATAATGCTTATAAAATTCTTGTACCGCATCATAAACTCGCTATGTTTCTAAACGACTCTCTCTGGCCAGAAGGGGTTTCCTTCCGTCGTTTTATTTATTTTAATAAAGAAAATAGTCATGAAAGTTATATGAAAAGTATGAATAGTGTGAACTATCTAAACATTAAATAATGAAAGGTACATTTCAAGAAAAAGCCACTTTTATTAGTTTTAACTGTAAATCAGTTAAGAGATCGCTTGACTGTATAAAGAACCTATGTACATTTGCGGATATCATAGCGCTGCAGGAGACGTGGCTACTACCACACGACTTACCACTTCTTGGCACTATTGATCAGGATTTTGCATATACCGGAACTTCAGCAGTTGATTTATCGGAAGGAATTATTAATGGTCGACCCTTTGGTGGTGTGGCATTACTTTGGCGCAAGGACTTGTTTCAGGACGTATCTATAGTTGAGTGCAACAACCCTCGTATTTGTGCAATCCAAGTAAAAATAGATGGACGCCTCATCCTCTTATTTAGCGTGTATATGCCAACCAACTCGACCGAAAACTTGCCGGTTTTTACGGATTGTTTTAGTGAAATAGTTGCTATTATCGTAAATTACTCTGTAGAAGCTATATTCATGTTAGGAGACTTTAATGCTCACCCGGGTACATTATTTGGAGATGAATTACTTAACTTATGTAGGGATAATCAATTCATTTGTGCGGATTTAGATATTTTAGGAAATAATTCGAGTAGCTACACTTTTTTAAGCGATGTTCATGGGTGTACACGGTGGCTCGACCACTGCATTGTAAGTCGTTCTGCTAGACAAACAATAACAAATATATATGTTAATTATAATACATTTTGGTCAGATCATCTCCCACTTGTTATCGAATGTAAGTTGTCAGGAATTGTTAGTAAATGTAGTTCAAACATGTGTACTAATAGTATAAATAAGGTGGTATGGGGGAAAAGAACTAATGAACAGATAATTAAATACAATGAATTGTGCAATAGTAAATTAAAACTAATTGATTTTCCTGAAGAATTTTCACAGTGTAGTTTTAAAGTTTGTAAATGTACTGAACATAATTTCATACTAGATAAACTCTATAATAGCATAGTTGACGCACTATCCGAGTCGGCTACAGATAGTTATCCAATTAATGAAACGAATGTTAAAAATAACCGTCGCATAATAGGCTGGAATAAGTATGTTCGTGAAGCTCATAGAAAAGCCAGGAACAAATTTTTACATTGGGTTTCTTTGAATAGGCCAGGTATAGGCGTAGCATATGATGAAATGTGTGAAAGTAGAAAAGTATTTAAACGGAAACTGAAATGGTGTCAACAGTAAATTCCACAGCAGTTGTTACAAAAATACAAGAGGATCTAGCGAGAATAACAGTCTGGTGTAAAAATAATCTAATGACCCTCAATGTAAGCAAATGTTACCATATGAGGTACTCTAGGAAAAGGATACCTTTGGAATCCTCATACAGTATAAATGGAATTCGATTAGACAAAGTAAACGAAATAAAAGATCTCGGTATAATTATGGACTCGGAACTGCGATTTAACTCACACATTGACTACGTAGTTAGGAAAGCTGCTCGGATGTTAGGTTTTTTAAAACGCAATACTAAACATTTTAAATACGCGCAGACAAAGATATTATTGTTCAACTCCTTAGTGAGGAGTCATCTAGAGTACGGTTCAATAATTTGGAATCCGTTTTACAGTTGTCAATCACAACGTATCGAAAATATTCAACGTGCATTTACGAGACACCTTGCCTTTTCCTCTCAAAATATCAGTCACCGATGTGGGTATGATCAACGGGTATTATTTTTTAAATTACATAATTTGTGCAACCGTAGAAAATTGCATGATCTAATTTTCCTATACAAAATATTGCACAACATTATTAATTGTAGCGATATTCTCAACAGCATTTCTTTTTCTGTACCTCATCGTCCTCCTCGGCATTCCAATAAAAAACCTTTCTATATCCCTCATGTTAGAACCAACCTTGGTCTCAATTCTCCTCAAATACGGATGGTAATGCAGTACAATAACCTAAATAATAAAATCACTGATATTGATATATTCCACCAAACATTATCTGCTTTTAAAAATAAAATTCTGAAATCATTTACATAAATTAAGATGTTCGCGCTTTATTCCCGCGACATTGTCCTTTTTTGTTAAATTTGTGTAAATTTATTACGTATTGCCAAGATATGCCAATGCTGTGCATGCCTATAACTGACACGCATATCAGGATTAAACCTATGTTATCATTGTAACTGTAATGTCATAATATGTGTGTTGTTGGCGTGTGTTAATAAATAAATAAATAAATAAATAAATAAGATAACAAAGAACAGCTTAAAATGGACATTATAGCAGAGCATCGAGCGTCAAAAAATTTTGGAGAATTTTGGAAGGCGACCAATAATTTAAATCCTAGGCCTGGCCTCCCTGTCAGTGTGGAAGGTGTGAATGACTGTAGGAACATAGCAGAACTATTTAGAGATCAATTTACTTTAACATCACCACTAGGCCCTCCAACTTCTTTTCATCAGACAGCCTCCACTGGGTCTGAAGATTTATTTATTGTGTCTGCTCATCAAGTGCGACGCATTGTACATAGTATGAGCAGAGGGAAATCACCAGGTCATGATGGTCTTAGTATTGAGCACCTACAGTATGCCGGTGAACATCTTCCGCGTGTACTTGCGATGTTCTTTTCATTATGCTTCAGTCATTCATATCTACCATCTGAGCTTATGCGCACAGTTGTTGTTCCTATCATAAAAAATAAAACAGGTGATTTATCACAAAAAAGTAACTATAGGCCCATATCTCTAGCTACAGTGGTGGCTAAAGTGCTGGACAGTGTACTTGACACGGAACTTGGTAAACATTTAAGAATACACGATGCTCAGTTCGGTTTTCGTTCAGGTCTGTCTACTGAAAGTACAGTACTAAGTCTCAAGCACACTGTTCAGTACTATACAGATAGAAGTACACCTGTGTATGCTTGCTTTCTAGACCTGTCAAAAGCCTTCGATTTAGTGTCTTATGATATACTATGGCAAAAGCTCAAGAACACAGGCGTGCATACACAAGTGCAAAGGTTATTTCAGTTCTGGTATGCTAACCAGACAAATAGTGTAAAGTGGGCTAATAGCTTCTCTGATATGTTTCGCTTAGAGTGTGGGGTGAGACAGGGTGGGTTAAGTTCACCAAAGCTATTTAATTTGTACGTGAATGGACTAATAGATGAACTCAGCAGCTCAGGAGTTGGTTGTTCAGTTGATAATACTTGTATGAACAATCTCAGTTATGCTGATGACATGGTCCTGCTGAGTCCAACTATTAGTGCATTACGGAAACTATTAGCAATTTGTGAAAAGTATGCGAGCCAACATGGACTAGTTTATAATAACTTAAAAAGTGTTTACATGGTTTTCAAATCCCGCAGTAAATGTCCATCTAATGTACCAAAAATTGAACTTAATGGAGTACAATTGAAACGGGTTGACAAATTTAAGTATCTTGGTCATTATGTTACTGAGACACTTAATGATCAAATTGACATTGATAGGGAGCGTAGGGCAATGTGCATCAGGGCCAATATGCTGGCCCGTAGGTTTGCTCGCTGTAGTGATCAAGTAAAGATTACATTGTTTAAGGCTTATTGCCAAACCTTCTACACGAGCAGCCTATGGGTCCAACATACACAGATGTCTTTAAACGCTTTACGAGTGCAATATAACAATGCCTTTAGAATACTATTAGGACTGCCCCGATTTTGTAGTGCCTCAACCATGTTTGTTGAAGCAAGGGTGGATACCTTCAACGCGATTATCCGCAAACGAGGTGCTTCTCTACTAAGAAGAGTGCGGGGTAGTAATAATAGTATCCTAAAGGTGATTGCCCATAGGTACGATAGTCCTATTGTAAAAAATATTATTAATAATATAATTACCAAATTAAATTAGTTATAAGGTTTGGACATTGTCTGATAAATAAAGTTATTATTATTTTCAGTATATCTTTTTATTTCATATTTTTTTACATATATTCTTAAAAAAACATTGTTATTCAAAAAATATATATAAAACAATAGAAAACCCGTCGACAACGAGGTCGATGACCTAAGCTACCGACGGTTCAGGGCTCCAGAGAGAGGAACCTCCTCACGATCCTTGCCGAATCCAGGATGACTGCCTTTTGTATCAGGCCCTTAATCCAGCAACTCAGCGAGAGTTTCTTGAGATGTTGGTCGAAACTCTTCGCAATAAGACCGTTTACTATTATTATTATTATTATGTCCAGCAGTGGACGTCTTTTGGCTGAAATGATGATGATGATCTAACATAATATATAAAGGTCTGGGCAAACAGCGACCGCTACTCTCGCGCCGAGCGCGACGGCTCTATGTGACCTATTCTACATTAACCAATACATTACAACTCTTCACGTCCCGCCAGCGTCGCGTCGCCGTCCCGCCCCGTCCGCTGTTTGCCCAGACCTTTATGTACAATAATCCTTGCGAGTTCACTGAACTGACACGAAAAAATATCGATACTATTCTGGATTTGATTAATAGTGCGGATCGCTCGCGTGGTCCTGGCGGTTGGCACTGACAGCAGTGGCGCGACACGTAGCGGTCCGGAACACTAAAGCACAAGCGCTGACCCTCCCGGGTTGAACTCTATGCCCCGGAGTACTTTAATCAAATACACGACCAGGGTGAACTCTCGCCGCACCCTCAACTGGTTGTACCCGACCATACCCAGCACAAACAGTGTGGGTATAAAGGATACACTCCATACAGTCTCCCTCCAGTACAAGTGGCGCGTGAACTTGTTCTGCACGCACTCCAGCATCACAGCAGCATGCACGCCCTCATTGTTGTTATATTCGTGAAGCCCTGCAACTGCCTAAGTACAAAGCCGAGGTTTCTATACGCCTTCTTGCATATCTTAACGACATGTTTGCGAAAAGTAAGATCTGGAGTGAGATCAGCCTCAGCTTTGTACTCATAGCAGACAGGGATGCGCGCACGAGTGAAGGATATTACCGAGCATTTGGATACATTGGAGTATAGCTCATTGCCATGGCTCCACTTCACCACTCTGTCAGTGTCATCCTGGAGTCGCGCACAGTCCGACTCATCCCTTACCTCGAGCAGCAACTTGAGGTCATCTGCGAACAATAAACATGCACTATGTCCGACGACCTCCGGCAAGCTGTTTATCATTATAATAAATTCGAGAGGCCCCAAATTGCTGCCCTGACTTATTCCAGACCTAGTGTAGTATGGCTCTGATTCGTAGCCATTGTAGTCAACATACTGCTGGCGGTCTTTCATGTAGCTGGCAAAGAACTGTACCAGATGTGGTGTACATCCAATATCAGCCAACTTCCTTAATAGGACATCATTATCCACGGTGTCGAAGGCCTTTTGGAAATCGAAATATGCCGCGTCCACCTGCACGCCAGCGTCGACTGACGGTATAACGTGCGCCATGAAGTTAAGCAGGTTGGAGGCAGTGCTGCGCATCCGACAGTTGCGCTTGTACTTGCCCCTGAATGCAGCTTTGGATGGCGGACTCGAACACTTTTGCGGGCGTCGACAGCACCGCCACCGGTCTGTAACCGCTGACATCTGGACCTGACTTACCCTTAGGTACCGGAACTACTCGTGTGATCTTCCAACGTGTCGGGAATGTTGACTGTTTTAAACATGTGTATATGTGATGCAGGGGGCTTGCCAAAACCCTGGCACAGTCCCTGAAAAGAAATGCTGGTATACCGTCAGGGCCCGATGAGCGCTTGGGCTTGAGATTTCGAAGCGCTATTTTTACGTCTCTAAGACTCAAGGTATCCAATGCACCCGTATACCGGACCACACGCCAGACCTCTCGCCATCCGCCTCTAATATTGTTTTAAACATTATTTTAAAAGTAATCATCGGCTCGCAAACCTCCTCGCCGCGTGTCGCGCCAGTTCAGGCTCCGAGGCGGAGCCAGGGGACAGGAGCGAGTCCCCCTGGAGGCAAATCCACCACGATTTATCACCTCGCCAAAGTTTCACGTTTAATGGCAAGCACAACTAGGCGGCGGCGCGGTCGAGAGGGATGAAATGCCAACCTAACCAACATCAGGATTGACGCCACGGCGCGGCGGCGGCTAAGGACAATAAAGTTGAGGGATACATGATAGAAACACGGTACGCGTCTGCGCCTAGCTGACCCAGTCCGGGTTTAGGTTCTGTTCTATAGTAACTGTTCTTGCACATGTACCTCGTGACGGTTTATCTGCGTCAGACGAACGCCAGTGCACATCTTGTTCTTGTTGGATTTTGCAGAACCTACATATTATGCAGATTGCATTTGGATCTAATAACGACCAAATTGAAATACTATGGAATCTCTGATCAAAATAGTCAACAGTACGTTGAAATTAAGGATGAACAGAGTATTATTAAAAATTCATCACTCTAAAGAGGACCACACAGTTTCGGGTCCAATGCTCTTTTCAATTTGCAAAGAACATGCAAATATGTTTGCATATTCAAATTTAGCAATTTAGAACTTAACTTTTTTTTTTATGGCTGTCTGCCGATTTTCTCGGAAACTTTTGCCAGTGTCGTGTGACTACTCATGGGTATAGTAAAGGTGATTACTCCAGGGTAGCCCGCGAAATTCAAATTATTTCTTACGTTTTTTGCAATTTGCAGGTCAGTGCTAGGTTGTGAGTTGATTAAAATGTTATTCGCGTAACTACATACGTCTTACAGCCGCGAATCAAATGTTCATCATCATACAACCTAGCACTGGCCTGCAAATTGCAAAAAACGTAAGAAAATTTGAATTTCGCGGGCTACCCTGGAGCAATCACCGATTGGTTGTGTGGAGGTTTTTGGGGTCTGAAACAAACATAGAACATTGAAGTTAGTAAGGGTTCGTATACATATAGTTTAATCTGGAATGAATAGGATATTTATTCTAGAGAAATGTGTTAAAGTTTGATTTTGTTACTTGTTAAAAAATGACTAAAGGCACTTATAATTTAAGGGTTAGGGAAAAAGGAAAGAAGGTGACAGACATTTACAGGGCGTTGGATTTGGAACTTCGATACGACTTGGTCCAGGCTAAATGCTCTATTTAACCTGCAATTTAGGAAGACGTGGTCAATGGAACCCTCGTCCATACCACATTCGCACAACGAATGGTCACGGACGCTAATTTTAGGTAAGAATACTTTAACATTTAGTTGACCAGCCCAAATATGTTGAAAAATTGTAGAGGTAGACATTTGAATATTAGAATTAGAGTGGCTAACAATCTTTAAACGATTCCGAAACATAGGCCGACCAACTTTAAAGGGAGCTCCTCGCCTAGCCGCATTACGTGGCGCAGAATACAAAATGAGGGATCAGCGACACGTACGCGGGGGTGGAGCCAGGGCACGTCTTCCACCCGCAAGCGTCCTCGCCTCCCGCGCGTGACGTGCGTCTGTGCTACGTTCCTATTGGCTAAGAAATGTACGATGCGCATGTTCATACCGAGCGGCTGCTACATTCAGATCGGCTGTACCTACGCAGCAGCAAAAGTACGGACCGATATATCTATACTTATAATAAATCTGTAGAGAGGTCAATTCTGTACATGAAATATATTTCCAAAATAACTATCAGCGGGTGATTAGTGATCGATACTGACGCCAAAAATGCAATCAGTAAATTTTTTGTCTGTCTGTCTGTCTGTCTGTCTGTCCGTCTGTCTGTCTGTCTGTCTGTATGTTCGTTATAGAAACAAAAACCACTCGACGGATTTGAACAAAACTTGGTACAATTGTTCTTCATACTCCTGGGCAGGTTATAGTGTACTTTTCATCACGCTACGATCAATAGGAGCAGAGCAGTGAAGGGGAATATTGGGAAAACAGAAGAACTTACTCCATTTTTTACGCTTCCGTCGCGTGTGCAGCCTTAATAGTTAAAGCTACAGAGAAATCATGTATGACGGAAATGTTCTCCTTAAAATTATATAAAAAATATTCCACGAAAGCAAATGTCTATCTTTTATGGTTGACTCACAATAACACGTGTAACTCCCGATAGCTTAGCAGTTCAGAGCTTTCTGATTATATTTGTCTACTCTTACGTTTATAACAGTCTCAATCATCCCCAATTAATAAATGTTAACATTATTACCTATTTAATTAATAAAAAAAGATTCATAGAAATCGGTACAGAAACACCAAAGTTATACATGAAATACGCTAATAAGCCATCGCGCGTGAATACTGAATCATGCTTTAAGGATGATTTTTGTGTAACCGTCGCCGTGGGAGGTATAAAATGGCGGGGGATCCAAACGCGAGCGAACTTCATAGTTCATACAATATTTGGCTGTTGATGTGAGTAGCATTCGACCTTATTGACAAGCAATATTGTTTATCAGCGCGACTTTTAGTCTTTAAATTAATTTAGTTTTCTTTTGTTGTTATTTCATAAAATAGGTATTAGTTATTTTGATAGCGTGTTATATTCGTTCAAATTACAAATTATTAATAGTTTACATTTTATTTCTTTATTATCGGAAATTCCCTCCCAACGGGGAGAAAAGGGGGATAAATTGTTTTTTTCCGGAAGTCATTATTATAAAAAAAAAATTATTATAAAAATAAGGATTTTTTTAATACAGTTGCTCAAAAAGTGGCATATTGCAGGGCCTTAAAGCGTTCGGGAAGTGGGCTATTACACACGCGTGCTTTTTTTTACCATTCCTGCACTAGTGCGTTCTCTCCAACTGTCAAAATAATGTCTATGAAAATCCAACCATGAAGTTTTTACTAACAAAAATCATAGAAGTTTTTATGATTCATGCAAATACGTATATTTCTAAAAAGAAACTACTTACTAATTTGTTTCAATATCAGTTTGAATGATTTGATTGAATGAGTTAGGTTAGGTTTCATTTCATTTTCATTTCATATCAATAAAAAAATTCTACTGAAGACTTGGCTGTATAGTTGCTTTTGCCTACTAGAATGGGTGAAGAAAAAAAAATCTGCTTATATTCTACGGTTGGCGCCATTTTTGTTTATAAGTCATAACCCCAGGGGATAAATGATTAGTTAGGCTCATTAAAGTTAGCCCCCCAAAAATATGTTTTTTTTACTATTTTCGACTTTTTTTCTATTAAGTCGTTTGTTATTATTTGTTAGCTGTTAATAATTGTTTGTTCTCCATTAATTAACTTAAAAAATAATAATTAAAAATATACCCTCAAGTTAGCCCCCGCCCTGCAATTTATAATATTTTTCCGTCAATAATGACTCGTAAATATTTATTTTCGATTTTTCGTACATAAAATACGTTTGTTGTCTTTCGAAATACTCACTCTCTCAGAACTACTCAGTTTTTGTTTAATTCGCTATTTTAATTAGCTATTTTAATACATTATTTTAATAAACAAACGATTAACAAAAGCCTTAATAGAAAAAAAATATGAAAATTGTAAAAAAACATTTTTTGGGGGCCTAACTTTAATGAGCCATTCCGTTAGGTGAGTTTAGTGTGTTTTTATTATTTTATTAAATTGCTTCATTTTTTCGCAACTGTAGGGGAGACTGGGGATACTTGATCCCCCGGGACACTTGATCCCTGGGTCGTAACTAAAAAACTACATAATTTTTTTTATTTCAATACATGCCACACTAATCATAACTGTCATTGTCAATGACCAAATGTCATTTTGAAAGTTTATTATTGACAATTTCAGAGCAGTGGCGACATTTTGTTTACAAGAGGTAGACATCTTTTTTTGTAGGTATTTTGATCGTTATTTTAAGGATTTCATATAAATAAATTAGGGATTACAATTATAACTGTTTAAACCTTATTTATTCAAGTGTATGTTGAGATGTTATTTGTCTAAATAACATTTTGATTTGATTACGAAAAATACTTGTTTATAAAATAACGGTCCAGGGTACACTTGATCATGCCGAACACGGGTAGACTTGATTATGGGATCAAGTGTCCCCTACATTCATAACTGCTTACAAGAGATGTATTAGATTTTGTTTTAATTATTAGTATTGACTCCAAAATGACGAGAACTTACAAAAGGAAGGACAGTGTGAAAAAAACGCCAACCAGTATACAATATAAAGCATATGAACCCGACTACCGACAGTAAAAAAATTTTTACGGATGTAGATGAGTCCGAGTTAGTCAAATACTTTGAAAAGCCAGTAAACTGCATCATGGTTTGTCCTCGCAGTCTTTATGGAAGCTAGCATATGAATAGGTTGTCCAAAACAATAATCCAGCTAATAAAATACGAAAATGGACCAATAATATTGCCACCGACGACTGGTTCTATGGTTTTATGCGCAGAACTTGACATATCTCTTTACGAGTACACGAAACAACTAGCCTCAGCAGGTCTATCAGTTCTAATCACAATATTTCCATGTTTTTTCTTAATCTACGTTCGCACTCGTTCAATTAGAATTTTGGCCTGAGGCCATTTGGAACGTTGATGAAATGGGACTGACTACAGTCCATAAACCCAAGAAGGTACCTAGTGGCTACTAAGGAAGTCAATCAAATCGGAAAAATCATTCATTAGGCGAGCGTGGTGAACTAGTAGCCGTGTGTGGTGCAATAAATGCTATGATCATATCTACCCCATGCCATGATCAAGTGTCCCAGAACACGGGACACTTGATCCTTTTGTAGTCTTCAGGGAAAACGAAAAAAAAACAGGTTAATACAAATATATTACATGATTAAATGATGCAAAAAGGTAGACAGATAAATTTCCTAAACAATCGTGAAAAAATATTCTACAAAGCTTTATAATTTTAGGAGTTATGAATGAAAAACCAAAATGGGGATCAAGTGTCCCCAGTCTCCCCTATTAAAAATAGTCGATCAGTACACGTGCGGAACCGTTATTGCAACTTGTTCCGTCTGTCTGTCTGTTTGTTCCGGCTAATCTCTGGAACGGCTAGACCGATTTAAACGGCACTTTCACTGATAGGTAGCTAGCTTATTATATAAGGAGTAACTTAGGCTACTTTTTTAGACTGTCTTTGCCCCGCGGCGACACCCGCGGTACGACAATAAGTAAGCGCGGGTGAAACCGCGGGGCGCAGCTAGTGAACGTATAAAAAAAGGCGGACGGAACTCTGGCTAAGACAAAAGTGAGACGCCGTAATGGCGGCCGCTCTGTATGTGTGTGTTAATTTTGGGGTTGCCAAGATACACAAAATTTTGCCACAAAAACATGGTTAAAAAAATATTTGTTCGAAATTGTTATGTTTAACTTTAACATCCTAAATGCTGAGTATTTTTTTTATAATAATGTCTTTTACTTTGAGAGGTTCTTGAAATTTCCTCTAATTTCGAGATGTGTTGAAAACGATTCTAAATTAAAAGAAATGCTTTCATTACCATAAATTTTTTTGTGATAATATATTTATGTTGCCTAACTATAATTATAATTTATTGCGCACCTCTTGAGAAGCACTGGTAATATAGGGTACAGTAACAGGTTGTTCCTGTGCCATGTGTCCTGACTCAAACAAATATTAAAATCTAGCAAAAGGAATATAAAATAAAATACCCAGTAGTAACTATTAAATAATTAACCATAATAATATATTGATTTTTATAATAAACCAAAAATTGCCCATATTTCGGTTAATTTGCACACGTGAATATTGGCAACACTGAACTTAAAATTAATTGTTTTGTTCTAGCAAATACAAATTGATTTTAATGTATATAATCTGGAAATAAGTGATTGAATTATTCATTTACGTATGAAACGTAATTCCTGGATTGTTTTTCTTTCGGTCACAACGGTTTTTACATCATTTTACCACGCAAGACATGATTTATATTTTTTATTTTTTCGCCGCATATTGCGTCTCCTTGCATCGATGTTCGCGCGCGTAATGGCCGACTAATGTGTGAAAGTGTGCGTGCTGGCCTGTACATATAGCTGAGCTGGCCGACTATATTGTCACAGTTTTTAGTTAGCGAGACTCTGTCCGGTATAGGTCTAATTTTTGACACACGCTAAACAAAAGTAAAGCCCCATAAACTATACATGATTAATAATAATACTTCCTAACACGAGAATGCGTTCTGCAAATATCGTCAAAGAGGATGTAAAAAAAGACTAAATATCTTTTAAAATAGATGCTTCGGTCGGCGTTATTTTATTGATAAAATACATGTATAATAATTAATTTATGATTTCAAACAAAAAGGATTAGCATTCATACTAGGGTTGCCAACTTTTTTTTACAAGAAATAAAGTATATTCAGCTCTATGAAGAATATTAAACAGTATTTTAGAAAAATGAACAGTATGTTATTTATTTATTGTTTTATATACATTTTTTTAGAGCTTCACGCAAAACTTACTAATTTATAATCTTTTTTAAAAACGGTATTTGCCTCGCCACGCTAATAGCTGAAAATAAAATAAATGAGCTCATTTTTTATTAAATAAAAAGATGCTCCATTTCTATCATCCCGCCACTTAGCATTCATTACTGAAAAATGTGTGAGCGTCTAAGTATAACACATAGTAATATGTTTGCATTTTGATGCTGAAAACAGTATTTTGTATACTTTATTATTGTTCAACAGTAAAAAGTATTAAGTTGCTTAGCTTGGGACGAGATGGCGTTGTGTGAAATGTCCAAGGATATTTATTATTTATTTATATCTTAAATTGTCGTCGGTATCTTTAATTTTTTTTTGTATTATGCAAGAAAAATTCTATAAGAATGTTGTTTAACTTATAGCATTTGAATAATAAACACTTTTTAAAATTATTAATTATTATTTCTATTAGCTTATTTCTATAACCATAGCTAAGATTGAATGCTGGCCGAAAATAATTATGATCAGGAGACTAATTTCATGTTATGAAATTGGCCCCTTTATAGGCTATGTGAACTTGGCACCCGACTTTTCCAAAATTATGTTTTTTTGTGTTTTTTAGATAGATTTGGGTAAGTAGTAGATAGTAGTAAAAATATTTTCGTTTGTAGTAATTCCAAAAAAAAAATTAAAAATGTTAAAAAAAATTCATCTCCCGAAATTGAAAAAATCTATTTTTTTTTTACTATTTATATTATTAATCGTATGTAGTGGATTGTAGTAAACTTTTTTTGTTTGTAGTAAAACAGAAAAAATATGAAAAATATTTTCATTTGAGAGTATTATATCATCACGATCTCGGTAACAAAAAATCGGTTTCCAAGGTAAAATCGATTATAATGAACGTCCAAAACCTCTAAGAAAGGTTCCCAGAGGTTAGTAGTGGACGAATTTTCGTTTGTAGTAAACGTATTTTATTAAAAAAGTGACTATCTTAAGAAGCACTCGTTTCGGCGTCGTTTACGTGAAATAACTCTTGTTACAAAGGAGATACGGTTACTACAAACCTCCTAATCGACTGAGAAAGGGTCCTAGAGGTTAGTAGTGAACGAATTTTCGATTGTAGAAAACAACTTTTTATAAAAAAGTGACCATCTTAAAAAACACTCGTTTCGGCGTCGTTTACGTGAAATAACTCTAGTTTGAAAAGAGATACGGTTACTACAGACCTCCTTATCGACTGAGAAAGGGTCCTAGAGGTTAGTAGTGAACGAATTTTCGATTGTAGTAAACAACTTTTTATAAAAAAAGTGACCATCTTAGAAAACACTCGTTTCGGCGACGTTTACGTGAAATAACTCTAGTTTGAAAAGAGATACGGTTACTACAAACCTCCTTATCGACTGAGAAAGGGTCCTAGAGGTTAGTAGTGAACGAATTTTCGATTGTAGTAAACAACTTTTTATAAAAAAAGTGACCATCTTAGAAAACACTCGCTTCGGCGTCGTTTACGTGATATAACTCTAGTTTGAAAAGAGATACGGTTACTACAAACATCCTAGTCGACTGAGAAAGGGTCCTAGAGGTTAGTAGTGAACGAATTTTCGATTGTAGTAAACGACTTTTTATAAAAAAGTGACTATCTTAAGAAACACTCCTTTCGGCGTCGTTTACGTGAAATAACTCTTGTTACAAAGGAGATACGGTTACTACAAACCTCCTAATCGACTGAGAAAGGGTCCTAGAGGTTAGTAGTGAACGAATTTTCGATTGTAGTAAACGACTTTTTATAAAAAAGTGACTATCTTAAGAAACACTCCTTTCGGCGTCGTTTACGTGAAATAACTCTAGTTTGAAAAGAGATACGGTTACTACAAACCTCCTTATCGACTGAGAAAGGGCCCTAGAGGTTAGTAGTGAACGAATTTTCGATTGTAGTAAACAACTTTTTATAAAAAAGTTACTATCTTAGAAAACACTCGTTTTGGCGAGGTTTACGTGAAATAACTCTAGTTTGAATAGAGATACGGTTACTACAAACCTCCTAATCTACTGCGAAAGGGTCCTAAAGGTTAGTAGTGAACGAATTTTCGATTGTAGTAAACAACTTTTTATAAAAAAGTTACTATCTTAGAAAACACTCGTTTTGGCGACGTTTACGTGAAATAACTCTTGTTACAAAGGAGATACGGTTACTACAAACCTCCTAATCGACTGAGAAAGAGTCCTAGAGGTTAGTAGTGAACGAATTTTCGATTGTAGTAAACAACTTTTTATAAAAAAGAGACCATCTTAGAAAACACTCGTTTTGGCGAGGTTTACGTGAAATAACTCTAGTTTGCATAGAGATAAGGTTACTACAAACCTCCTAATCTACTGCGAAAGGGTCCTAAAGGTTAGTAGTGAACGAATTTTCGATTGTAGTAAACAACTTTTTATAAAAAAGTTACTATCTTAGAAAACACTCGTTTTGGCGACGTTTACGTGAAATAGCTCTTGTTACAAAGGAGATACGGTTACTACAAACCTCCTAATCGACTGAGAAAGAGTCCTAGAGGTTAGTAGTGAACGAATTTTCGATTGTAGTAAACAACTTTTTATAAAAAAAGTGACCATCTTAGAAAACACTCGCTTCGGCGTCGTTTACGTGATATAACTCTAGTTTGAAAAGAGATACGGTTACTACAAACATCCTAGTCGACTGAGAAAGGGTCCTAGAGGTTAGTAGTGAACGAATTTTCGATTGTAGTAAACGACTTTTTATAAAAAAGTGACCATCTTAGAAAACACTCGTTTCGGCGACGTTTACGTGAAATAACTCTAGTTTGAAAAGAGATACTGGTTAAACCATGAATCCCCAGGGGTGTCGTATGGTGCTCCTCCAGTGAAACTGCTTGAAGCTTATTACTCAAAAACTCACTATGTTTATTTATTAACCTTTACAATAATATAACGATATCTATTTCTTACTGTATTCTTACTTTTCTTACTTACTAACAATATTACAAAACTAAACTCTTAATTAACCCTTTGGGCGAAACCATATCGGCTTCTAACTAGACGGTGGCGCCATCTAGTTCACATACCGCCCACCAAGGACATACAATGAGTGTCCTTCACTTTAAATCAACTTACAATAAAATAACATGCAAAACACCGCCCACCATGAGGTCATGGGCGTCTCAAAAAAAATACAAACCAACAGAAAATGTTTAGAAATCAACCTTATAAAAATTAACCACCTAAGTGGCCACAGGTAAAATACATAACTTTGTGATTGGCCTTTTCACCACACTGTCTTTACATCGTAGGCTGACTACACGCGTAATTCCGTCCAAGCCTGGATGCTTTTTAACAATAACACCATACAACCATTTAGCTGGAGGCATGTTGTCCTCTTTAACTAACACTAAATTACCTACAACAGGCTCAGGTGTTTGATAAGCCCACTTATATCGATTCATAAATTGGCACAAATACTCTCGATGCCAACGACGCCAAAAATCTTGAACCATACGTTGGGTGAGTTGCCACCTTCTTAAACTGCTGATCTTTAAACCTTCATAGTTATTTTGCGGTACCAAAACAAGAGCTTCGCCAACTAAAAAATGTCCAGGAGTTAGCGGAGACGGATCTTCACAGTTAGTACTTAATTGTGAAATAGGGCGAGAGTTTAAACAGGCCTCAATTTGACACAAAACTGTTATCATTTCTTCAAATGTTAGAGTATTGTTGCCAATAACTCGCTTTAGGTGATGTTTAGTCGATTTTATCCCCGCTTCCCATAGTCCACCGAAATGTGGTGCGTGAGGTGGTATAAAATGCCAATTAGTATTATTGTTTGCCAACGATTCTGAAATTTCCTTCAATACTTGTGATTTTTCAGAAGACAACAACTCTACAAGTTCCTTTGCTGCTCCGACAAAATTAGTACCGTTATCACTATACAAGTCGGTGCAGTGCCCTCGCCTCGCTACAAAGCGGCGGAACGCTTGTAAGAAGCCTTTAGACGTTAGATCCGATACAACTTCAAGATGGACTGCCTTTGTAGCCATACATATAAAAAGACAAATATATCCCTTATATCCTTTGTGACCTCTTCCCTTGGATGTTCGTAAGCTGATTGGTCCGGCATAATCCACTCCGCTGCGGCTAAAAGGACGACTTGGGGTCACTCTACAGTTGGGCAACTGACCCATGAGCTGCTCTTGCCGCAGGGCTGCATGTCTCACACAAGTGGTACATTTTCGTACGTACAATTTAAGTCTGTTCTTTGCATCTAAAACCCAATAATTGGACCTCAAATAGTTTAACATAATTTGAGGCCCGCCATGTAATGTTTTTTGGTGAGCTTCCGTTATCAAAAGGTCAGTGAAATGGGACTTTGCAGGTATTATCATCGGGTGTTTTTGATTTTCCTTTAAATAAGATCTGTCCAGTCTGCCACCAACTCGAAGAATACCATCGTGATCAACGAATGGATTCAAGGAGGTAAGTATACTTTTCCTTTCTACTCCTTTCTTCTTTAATAGATCTGCAATTTCTTGTCGAAAATATTGTCCCTGGCATTGCTTAATACATACTACACGGGCTTCATGTAGCTCCTGTGCCGTTAGCCATGGAGGAAGTTTACCAGAGTTGTTTATCTTATCTCTAACGCGTAAAAATCTCCTGCAGTACCCAATCACTCTTATCAACTTTCTCAGGCACGAATATTTTGTCCAAACTTCAAGCTCTTGAATACTAATGGTTACTAAACTTGTTTTAACCTTACGTTCTTCTAAATTTGTAACAGACTCTTTATTTTTGCCATAATCTATTTTGTCCCCTTTTAGCCACTTTGGACCTTCAGTCCAGAGCGCACTTACCATAAGTTCTCTTGGCGTTAGTCCCCGAGATGCGCAATCGGCAGGGTTTTCTGCAGATTTAACGTGAGACCATTGATGACCATCTGTGACGGAAACAATTTCCGACACTCGGTTTGCTACAAAAGTTTTCCAACTTGACGGATGTTTACTTATCCACGCCAAAACTACCGTGGAATCTGTCCATGCATGCAATTTCTGTTTCGGTATGTTTAGAACTTCCGCAGCTTCACGCAATAATTTAGCTAATAGAACAGCTCCACAGAGTTCAAGACGTGGGATGGATACCTGTTTAATTGGGGCAACCTTGGTTTTTGCTGTTAATAATGTTACCGATATTAAGCCATCGCTATTGATTGCGCGAACGTAAACAACCGCAGCGTAAGCTTCGTTTGAAGCATCACAAAACCCATGAAGTTCTACCTCACTATTCGAATTAGCTTGCAACCATCTAGTAATACGAAACTTGACTAATTCACTGAGCTGCTGATAGTAAGTAGACCATTCCTTTAATAGGGACGGTGGTAGTTCGTCGTCCCAATTAATTCTTGATAGCCATAGCTTTTGGATGAACACCTTAGCTTTAATAATTACTGGGGCAATCCAGCCCAATGGATCAAACAACCTTGCTATATGGGAAATGACACTTCTTTTTGTTTCAGGTATCTTCGGCGGCAGCAGATTCACCGTGTATTCAAACTTATCGATACTCTGATTCCAGGTAAGTCCTAATATTTTCGTTATATTATTCTCTATATTTAGTTCCCAATTTTCTTGCTTATGCTTACTTTGATTTATATATTTTAATAATTCACCGCTGTTGCTATTCCATTTTTGTAATTCAAAGCCTCCTAATTTCAATAATGCTGTAATTTGTTTATATTTTTCTATACCCTCAGTTACAGTTTGACAGCCAGACATCAAATCGTCCATATAGAAATCCTTCATAACCATTTCAGCAGCCATCGGGAAAGACTCTCCCTCGTCCTTAGCCACTTGTTGCAGAGTTCTGACCGCTAGAAATGGAGCCGACGCTGTGCCAAATGTCACTCTTAAAAGACGGAAATGTTCAATTTCAGCGTTATTATCCTGACGCCACAAAAATCTTTGATAATCAATATCTTCTTGGGACACATTCACTTGACGGTACATCTTGACTATATCCGATACTAAACAAATGGGATGTAACCGCCATTTCATGATGATGTGTCGTAAATCAGGTTGGAGCGTCGGTCCTACCATAAGATCGCTATTTAAGGACACTCCATTGCTGCCTAAACAGGATGCATCAAAAACGACTCTTACTTTAGTTGTCATTTTGTCATCCCTTACAACGGCGTGGTGGGGTAAGTACACAGCCTTAGGGTTATTGCGTTCTTTCCGAGGTACCTTTTCCATATGTCCTAAATTGAAATATTCTTCAATAACGCCGGTATATTCTTTCTTCAACACGGGATTTTTGTTCAACCTTTTCTCCAAACTTAGAAATCTACGTCTTGCAATTATTTCGGTATCTCCATCTACACAAGTTGGCGTCGAGCTTTTAAATGGCAGTTTAACGATATAGCGACCGGACGAGTCTCTCATTGTCGTTTTATTATAGAATTCTTCGCATTTCTCCTCCTCCTCTGTTAAGCGTCCTTTCTGTGACGGAGGTTCTTCCATCTCCCAAAATTCTTTTAACATGTCATTTGGATCTGCTTCTCGTATCAAATAATTCTGACTTAATTCTACATCTTCTTCATTTTCAGGTACTTCACCCGAAAGTATCCAGCCGAATTCGGTATCCTGAGCAATTAAAGCATCCGGGCAAGCCTTGCTAAGTCCTTGTTTAAGAATCTTACTATATACTGAAGAACTTAGCAACATGTCGATCCGACCCGGGGTATTCCAACTGGGATCGGCTAAATTGTACTGATTTAATTCGGACCATAGAGGGAAATTAATTTGTCTAGCTGGTAAAGCTGATGTGAGTCGTTTTTGTACATGAGCCTTGACAGAAATCACGCATTCTGGGTTATACATTGATTCTATGCTTACTAAAACCATATGTCTTGATGTTAAAGCTGCCTCCTTTTCTTCTCCCAATCGCAGCGATGATTTCAGGTTTAAGTGTTTCTTAAGCCCTAATAGTTGCACAGCTGACTCCGTAATGTAAGAAGCCTGGGAACACTGATCGAGTAACGCCCGAAGAGTGACTTCTACTCCTGTACGAGATTTAACTCTTACTAGAGCCGTGGGTAGCAAATCCTGACTACTAGAAAATGCTGCACAATTAGTCACAAGATTATGGGGATGGTCATTTGATGTGGACGGCACATCCTTTTTATCAACATTTTGTGCGACTACATTTTCCTTTTTACCAGTTGCCCTTGACAGCATCTCCTTGGAATGTAGCAGAGTATGATGCTTTCTTTGGCAAAATCGGCACCTAGTTGCTACACGACATATAAACACCGCGTGACCGGACCCTAAACAATTAAAACATATGCCATTTGATTGGACGAAATTACGACGTGAGTTAACCTCTGCTTCGCCAAATTTCTTACAATATGAAAGTTTGTGATCACCATTACAAAATTCACAAACCACTGCGGCGACATGTAATGTCTTGGACGGTAATGGTTTGTGGGCAGGGTTCATATTAACATTTACTTTGTGAGATTTGTTATCCAAAAATTCTAATGATCTAAACCTTTGCTCTAAAAATTCCTGAAACTGGTTATATGTAGGGAGATCCTCGGATGAATTACATATTTTAGCTTCCCATAATTTACGAGACTCAGAGTCCAACTTTAAACATAACAAGTGTATTACAATCATGTCCCATGTTTCTGTTTTAATTCCTAAATTTCTTAAAGCCATTAAACAGTCGTTGCTAGTATCTAATAATTCCTTTAATAATGATGAAGACTCAACAGTTACACTTTTCTGACTTAAGAAACGTTTTAAAATGCAATTTGCCATATGTTTTTTATTATTATAACGACTGTTTAATAACTTCCAACACTCGGTATAACTGTCACTACAAATAGCAATATTCTTGATTAGTTTTTCCGCTTCACCTGCCAAATGAGCCTTTAAATAATGCAGGCGTTGAATATCATCTAATGCTTCATTCCTGTGTATTAACGATACGAACATGTCTCTAAATGTTATCCATTCCGAATATAGTCCCGAAAAATTTGGTAATGTTATCTTAGGTAATTTTACGAAACATTTTTCTTGTGTTGACATCGTCGGAACTTTTGTTAAGTCCGGTTTTGCTAATCCTTCACGTAGTTCTGTTTTATATTCTAGGTAGACATCTTCCGTTAACTCATAAAGACTAGAGGTTTTGTACTTGGATTTGTGGTACTCTTTATCCTCTATCTCTTTTAAAATTATTCTGTGCGTGTCAATGAACGATTTCCAAAGACCTTCTAAATTTTCTAGTCTTACCTCGATATATGCTTTAGTTATGCGCTCTTTTGGTGCCTTTTTGTGATTAGTTTTGGCCCGACTAATGGCCGAGCTGGTCTCGACTTGAAGTTTATAATACTCATCCATAATTGATTTAAGCGCACAACTTTATTTTTAAAGTTCAAATATTATAACTTGAATTTTTTAAATATTTTCACAATATCTTTAAGTTAATAAGTTCCAGGTTGACACTTATTATTGTAAAATATACTCACGGTTTCACTGGTCCACACACACAACACTGCTCTTACTCACGAACGTAGGGGGATTCCTGGGTGATGATGTGTTGCTACTGCTCCAATCCTCGAACCTCTTCACTCCATCTGGGCCGGGATCTTCTCTTACAGTTTCTTCACTTTTCCGATAGGGGGCGCCCCAAGTAGCGATCCACTACTTATAGGTGCGCTGACTTCTTACTTACTTCACGGACTATAATCACTCTAGGCAATTAGTGTCCGACTCCGAAGGACCATGGTTAAACCATGAATCCCCAGGGGTGTCGTATGGTGCTCCTCCAGTGAAACTACTTGAAGCTTATTACTCAAAAACTCACTATGTTTATTTATTAACCTTTACAATAATATAACGATATCTATTTCTTACTGTATTCTTACTTTTCTTACTTACTAACAATATTACAAAACTAAACTCTTAATTAACCCTTTGGGCGAAACCATATCGGCTTCTAACTAGACGGTGGCGCCATCTAGTTGCACAGATACGGTTACTACAAACCTCCTTATCGACTGAGAAAGGGTCCTAGAGGTTAGTAGTGAACGAATTTTCGATTGTAGTAAACAACTTTTTATAAAAAAAGTGACCATCTTAGAAAACACTCGCTTCGGCGTCGTTTACGTGATATAACTCTAGTTTGAAAAGAGATACGGTTACTACAAACATCCTAGTCGACTGAGAAAGGGTCCTAGAGGTTAGTAGTGAACGAATTTTCGATTGTAGTAAACGACTTTTTATAAAAAAGTGACTATCTTAAGAAACACTCCTTTCGGCGTCGTTTACGTGAAATAACTCTTGTTACAAAGGAGATACGGTTACTACAAACCTCCTAATCGACTGAGAAAGGGTCCTAGAGGTTAGTAGTGAACGAATTTTCGATTGTAGTAAACGACTTTTTATAAAAAAGTGACTATCTTAAGAAACACTCCTTTCGGCGTCGTTTACGTGAAATAACTCTAGTTTGAAAAGAGATACGGTTACTACAAACCTCCTTATCGACTGAGAAAGGGTCCTAGAGGTTAGTAGTGAACGAATTTTCGATTGTAGTAAACAACTTTTTATAAAAAAGTTACTATCTTAGAAAACACTCGTTTTGGCGAGGTTTACGTGAAATAACTCTAGTTTGAATAGAGATACGGTTACTACAAACCTCCTAATCTACTGCGAAAGGGTCCTAAAGGTTAGTAGTGAACGAATTTTCGATTGTAGTAAACAACTTTTTATAAAAAAGTTACTATCTTAGAAAACACTCGTTTTGGCGACGTTTACGTGAAATAACTCTTGTTACAAAGGAGATACGGTTACTACAAACCTCCTAATCGACTGAGAAAGAGTCCTAGAGGTTAGTAGTGAACGAATTTTCGATTGTAGTAAACAACTTTTTATAAAAATGAGACCATCTTAGAAAACACTCGTTTTGGCGAGGTTTACGTGAAATAACTCTAGTTTGCATAGAGATAAGGTTACTACAAACCTCCTAATCGACTGAGAAAGAGTCCTAGAGGTTAGTAGTGAACGAATTTTCGATTGTAGTAAACAACTTTTTATAAAAAAGTTACTATCTTAGAAAACACTCGTTTTGGCGAGGTTTACGTGAAATAACTCTAGTTTGAATAGAGATACGGTTACTACAAACCTCCTAATCTACTGCGAAAGGGTCCTAGAGGTTAGTAGTGAACGAATTTTCGATTGTAGTAAACAACTTTTTATAAAAAAGTTACTATCTTAGAAAACACTCGTTTTGGCGACGTTTACGTGAAATAACTCTTGTTACAAAGGAGATACGGTTACTACAAACCTCCTAATCGACTGAGAAAGAGTCCTAGAGGTTAGTAGTGAACGAATTTTCGATTGTAGTAAACAACTTTTTATAAAAAAGAGACCATCTTAGAAAACACTCGTTTTGGCGAGGTTTACGTGAAATAACTCTAGTTTGCATAGAGATAAGGTTACTACAAACCTCCTAATCGACTGAGAAAGAGTCCTAGAGGTTAGTAGTGAACGAATTTTCGATTGTAGTAAACAACTTTTTATAAAAAAGTTACTATCTTAGAAAACACTCGTTTTGGCGAGGTTTACGTGAAATAACTCTAGTTTGAATAGAGATACGGTTACTACAAACCTCCTAATCTACTGCGAAAGGGTCCTAGAGGTTAGTAGTGAACGAATTTTCGATTGTAGTAAACAACTTTTTATAAAAAAGTTACTATCTTAGAAAACACTCGTTTTGGCGACGTTTACGTGAAATAACTCTTGTTACAAAAGAGATACGGTTACTACAAACCTCCTAATCGACTGAGAAAGAGTCCTAGAGGTTAGTAGTGAACGAATTTTCGATTGTAGTAAACAACTTTTTATAAAAAAGAGACCATCTTAGAAAACACTCGTTTTGGCGAGGTTTACGTGAAATAACTCTTGTTACAAAGGAGATACGGTTACTACAAACCTCCTAATCGACTGAGAAAGAGTCCTAGAGGTTAGTAGTGAACGAATTTTCGATTGTAGTAAACAACTTTTTATAAAAAAGAGACCATCTTAGAAAACACTCGTTTTGGCGAGGTTTACGTGAAATAACTCTAGTTTGCATAGAGATACGGTTACTACAAACCTCCTAATCTACTGCGAAAGGGTCCTAGAGGTTAGTAGTGAACGAATTTTCGATTGTAGTAAACAACTTTTTATAAAAAAGTTACTATCTTAGAAAACACTCGTTTTGGCGAGGTTTACGTGAAATAACTCTAGTTTGAATAGAGATACGGTTACTACAAACCTCCTAATCTACTGCGAAAGGGTCCTAGAGGTTAGTAGTGAACGAATTTTCGATTGTAGTAAACAACTTTTTATAAAAAAGTTACTATCTTAGAAAACACTCGTTTTGGCGAGGTTTACGTGAAATAACTCTAGTTTGCATAGAGATAAGGTTACTACAAACCTCCTAATCGACTGAGAAAGAGTCCTAGAGGTTAGTAGTGAACGAATTTTCGATTGTAGTAAACAACTTTTTATAAAAAAGAGACCATCTTAGAAAACACTCGTTTTGGCGAGGTTTACGTGAAATAACTCTAGTTTGCATAGAGATAAGGTTACTACAAACCTCCTAATCTACTGATAAAGGGTCCTAGAGGTTAGTAGTGAACGAATTTTCGATTGTAGTAAACAACTTTTTATAAAAAAGTGACCATCTTAGAAAACACTCGTTTTGGCGACGTTTACGTGAAATAACTCTTGTTACAAAGGAGATACGGTTACTACAAACCTTCTAATCGACTGAGAAAGGGTCCTAGAGGTTAGTAGTGAACGAATTTTCGATTGTAGTAAATAACTTTTTATAAAAAAGTGACCATCTTAAAAAACACTCGTTTCGGCGTCGTTTACGTGAAATAACTCTAGTTTGAAAAGAGATACGGTTACTACAGACCTCCTTATCGACTGAGAAAGGGTCCTAGAGGTTAGTAGTGAACGAATTTTCGATTGTAGTAAACAACTTTTTATAAAAAAAGTGACCATCTTAGAAAACACTCGTTTCGGCGATGTTTACGTGAAATAACTCTAGTTTGAAAAGAGATACGGTTACTACAAACCTCCTAATCGACTGAGAAAGGGTCCTAGAGGTTAGTAGTGAACGAATTTTCGATTGTAGTAAACAACTTTTTATAAAAAAAGTGACCATCTTAGAAAACACTCGTTTCGGCGACGTTTACGTGAAATAACTCTAGTTTGAAAAGAGATACGGTTACTACAAACCTCCTAATCGACTGAGAAAGGGTCCTAGAGGTTAGTAGTGAACGAATTTTCGATTGTAGTAAACAACTTTTTATAAAAAAGTGACCATCTTAGAAAACACTCGTTTTGGCGACGTTTACGTGAAATAACTCTTGTTACAAAGGAGATACGGTTACTACAAACCTTCTAATCGACTGAGAAAGGGTCCTAGAGGTTAGTAGTGAACGAATTTTCGATTGTAGTAAACAACTTTTTATAAAAAAGTGACCATCTTAGAAAACACTCGTTTTGGCGACGTTTACGTGAAATAACTCTAGTTTGAATAGAGATACGGTTACTACAAACCTCCTAATCTACTGAGAAAGGGTCCTGGAGGTTAGTAGTGAACCAATTTTCGATTGTAGTAAACGATTTTTTATAAAAAAGTGACCATCTTAAAAAACACTCGTTTTGGCGAGGTTTACGTGAAATAACTCTAGTTTGCATAGAGATACGGTTACTACAAACATCCTAATCTACTGCGAAAGGGTCCTAGAGGTTAGTAGTGAACGAATTTTCGATTGTAGTAAACAACTTTTTATAAAAAAGTGACCATCTTAGAAAACACTCGTTTTGGCGACGTTTACGTGAAATAACTCTAGTTTGAAAAGAGATACGGTTACTACAAACCTCCTAATCGACTGAGAAAGGGTCCTAGAGGTTAGTAGTGAACGAATTTTCGATTGTAGTAAACAACTTTTTATAAAAAAGTGACCATCTTAGAAAACACTCGTTTTGGCGACGTTTACGTGAAATAACTCTTGTTACAAAGGAGATACGGTTACTACAAACCTTCTAATCGACTGAGAAAGGGTCCTAGAGGTTAGTAGTGAACGAATTTTTGATTGTAGTAAACAACTTTTTATAAAAAAAGTGACCATCTTAAAAAACGTAAACGACGCCGAAACGAGTGTTTTTTAAGATGGTCACTTTTTTTATAAAAAGTCTTTTACTACAATCGAAAATTCGTTCACTACTAACCTTTAAAGCGGCTAGGACCCTTTCTCAGTCGATTAGGAGGTTTGTAGTAACCGTATCTCTTTTCAAACTAGAGTTATTTCACGTAAACGACGCCGAAACGAGTGTTTTTTAAGATGGTTACTTTTTTTATAAAAAGTTGTTTACTACAATCGAAAATTCGTTCACTACTAACTTCTAGGACCCTTTCTCAGTCGATTAGGAGGTTTGTAGTAACCGTATCTCTTTTCAAACTAGAGTAATTTCACGTAAACGTCGCCAAAACGAGTGTTTTCTAAGATGGTCACTTTTTTATAAAAAGTTGTTTACTACAATCGAAAATTCGTTCACTACTAACCTCTAGGACCCTTTCGCAGTAGATTAGGAGGTTTGTAGTAACCGTATCTCTATGCAAACTAGAGTTATTTCACGTAAACCTCGCCAAAACGAGTGTTTTTTAAGATGGTCACTTTTTTATAAAAAATCGTTTACTACAATCGAAAATTGGTTCACTACTAACCTCTAGGACCCTTTCTCAGTAGATTAGGAGGTTTGTAGTAACCGTATCTCTATTCAAACTAGAGTTATTTCACGTAAACGACGCCGAAACGCGTGTTTTCTAAGATGGTCACTTTTTTATAAAAAGTTGTTTACTACAATCGAAAATTCGTTCACTACTAACCTCTAGGACCCTTTCTCAGTCGATTAGAAGGTTTGTAGTAACCGTATCTCCTTTGTAACAAGAGTTATATCACGTAAACGACGCCGAAACGAGTGTTTTTTAAGATGGTCACTTTTTTTATAAAAAGTTGTTTACTACAATCGAAAATTCGTTCACTACTAACCTCTAGGACCCTTTCGCAGTAGATTAGGAGGTTTGTAGTAACCGTATCTCTATGCAAACTAGAGTTATTTCACGTAAACCTCGCCAAAACGAGTGTTTTCTAAGATGGTCACTTTTTTATAAAAAATCCTTTACTACAATCGAAAATTGGTTCACTACTAACCTCTAGGACCCTTTCTCAGTAGATTAGGAGGTTTGTAGTAACCGTATCTCTATTCAAACTAGAGTTATTTCACGTAAACGACGCCGAAACGAGTGTTTTTTAAGATGGTCACTTTTTTTATAAAAAGTTGTTTACTACAATCGAAAATTCGTTCACTACTAACCTCTAGGACCCTTTCTCAGTCGATTAGAAGGTTTGTAGTAACCGTATCTCCTTTGTAACAAGAGTTATATCACGTAAACGACGCCGAAAGGAGTGTTTCTTAAGATAGTCACTTTTTTATAAAAAGTCGTTTACTACAATCGAAAATTCGTTCACTACTAACCTCTAGGACCCTTTCTCAGTCGATAAGGAGGTTTGTATTAACCGTATCTCTTTTCAAACTAGAGTTATTTCACGTAAACGACGCCGAAACGAGTGTTTTTTAAGATGGTCACTTTTTTATAAAAAGTAGTTTACTACAATCGAAAATTCGTTCACTACTAACCTCTAGGACCCTTTCTCAGTCGATTAGGAGGTTTGTAGTAACCGTATCTCCTTTGTAACAAGAGTTATTTCACGTAAACGACGCCGAAACGAGTGCTTCTTAAGATAGTCACTTTTTTAATAAAATAAGTTTACTACAAACGAAAATTCGTCAACTACTAACCTCTGGGAACCTTTCTTAGAGGTTTTGGACGTTCATTATAATCGATTTTATTTTACGATGATATAATACTCTCAAATGAAAATATTTTTCATATTTTTTCTGTTTTACTACAAACAAAAAAAAGTTTACTACAATCCACTACATACGATTAATAATATAAATAGTAAAAAAATATTTGATTTTTTCAATTTCGGGAGATGGATTTTTTTAACATTTTTTATTTTTTTTTTGGAATTACTACAAACGAAAATATTTTTACTACTATCTACTACTTACCCAAATCTATCTAAAAAACACAAAAAAACATAATTTTGGAAAAGTCGGGTGCCAAGTTCACATAGCCCCCTTTATAACGGCTCAAGCCATGATGATGGTTGCCTGGAAGAGATCTTTAGCGATTAGGTACCTACAAGTCACCTATAATTGTATACTGTAGTAAGTTGTTAATTAATGTACATTAAAGAGTTATCTATCTATTTTATTTTATTTTATTACTATTCGGGAATCTTACAGCTAGTACATATTTAAATACAACTTATAAAAATAATGCTGGCCATTTATAAGTTTCCACTGATAAAACATTCGTTCATTAATTACAGTGATAGGGTCGATCAGCACAAAGTGGTTTATAAAAAGTAAGCTTTCGTTAACACATGTTTAAGCTTAGAAACACTGGTGTTAAATAAATCTAGATCATATTCATGGGACAGTTCATTGAAAAGTCTACTCGCTCGTATAATAAATGAGTTTTGCCTGTATGTACTCTTAACGCTGGGAACAAAAAGTAAACGAGGATTGCGAATTAGTGTTGTACGCGCTGTTAATCCTAGCTTGGCTAAAAGTTCGGGACAGTCAATTGAACCATTCGCAATTTTGATTAAATATGCCAAATCCGCGATACGTCTACGTTCATGTAACGGCATGATGTGATGTTTCCTATATCTTGCGTCGTAATCAGAAACATAATACCTGGTTTTAAATTGCAAAAACCGTAAAAACCGCTTTTGTATGCGTTCAATTCTGTCGATGTATATATTGTAATTTGGATTCCATACTTTTGAAGCAAATTTTAAGTGGCTGCGGACAAAAGAGCAATAAAGAATTTTAATAGTTTTAACATCTTCGAAATCTGCGGAGAGTCTCATAATAAAACCAAGAGCTTTGGAAGCCTTGCATAGAATGTTTTCAATATGATCGTCAAAAAGCAACTTGGCGTTGAACATTACACCTAAGTCTCTGGTGACATTGGTACGGTTAAGGATGGTATCGTGAAGTTCATACGGATAGATGACAGGGCACGGCTTACGAGTATAACTACTGACAAAACATTTGGACACATTAAGTTCAAGCTTATTAACTAGACAATATCTTTGTAGCTGATACAAATCATGTTGGAGGCCGAGACAGTCACGAATGTTTAGAATAGAATAGAATAGAATTTATTTATTTGTGTGGATTTTGGGTACATTGGATTAGATGTTGCTTAAAATATATTGGAATTCCTTGCAAAATCTGCTTATAGTAAGCGTACAATTTTTTTTTTTTATTATCTTGTCTTAGATGTCAAAAAATCATTTCATGCAATGTTAAATGTCAATTAATAGAAATGTATAATTATGTTTAATTGATTACAATATTTTATGTCAGCAATATAAAATTATAAAATTATGTTACTACATCACCAAGCCAGAACCATTAACCAGACCAGTCATTTTTGAGGGTTATCTGAAAAGTATTCCTTAATTGAGTAGTGGCATTTTTCAACTAGCCATTTATGCAGTTTGTTCCTAAAGCAACCACCGGTCTGACTGCGGATTTCGTATGGGAGAGCATTATATATTTTGATAGCCATGTAATTTGAGTTTTTCTGTGTTAATGTGAGCTTTACCATCGGTATTATTTTTCTATGCGCCTGTATCTTACGCGTTGCTTTACTTAAGTTGGTATTTTTCTCTGCGAAGTATTCGGGGTGATCTCTGACAAAGATGCACATTTGCTTAATATATAGATCCGTTATTGTTAGTAACTTATGTTTTATAAACAAGAGTCTGCAGGAGTCTAAAAAATCTGCACCAAACAATGATCTTATACACCGTTTTTGCATCAATCAATCAATCAAAACTCATTTAATCAAGTTGGCTCATTAGAGCTCTTTTGACAAGTCAAACAAAAAATAAAATTTAAAATTTACCATTTAAAATTAATTATTTACCATCTACCACCGGTTCGGAATGCACCTCTACAGAGAAGAGCCGGCAAGAAACTCTGTAGTTGCTCTTTTTAGATCGCCATTTGGGTACAAGACTGGTTTTAAGACAGATTTGTGAGAGCAAACTCACGCAATAGTTCCAAAGGGCCAAACATCAGCCAGATATAGTTGACAATAGTAACCTTGTAATGCCCAAGCCAACCGACCCCCAGCAACGGCACCTGTTCACAAGCATGACGCATGCGGCAGCCATCGCCCTCCTCAACCATATTGCAGGGAAGAGAACGACCCGCCGCACGACGCCACCACTGCCATGAGTCTTTAAGTGAGCATGATAACTCGAGCACCAAGGAATTGAACATTTCAAAAGTTATACTAATAACGCGTTAGGATGCTCTCACATACTGTGTATAAATATCACATAACAAGAACACTATTTCTAATTACTTTGTCATTATTCTAAAAGTATTTAAATAAGAGCATCGGACTAGCAACAACACCGATCAGTTATTCCCAAGCATTTTTGCATTTTTTTTTTTTTTTTTTTTTTTTTCATCACAAGGACATCATCGATATTTGTACAATTTCCCCACATAATTAGACCATATTGGAGAATTGAGGCCACATGTGCGTGATATGCCAGTAGTGCACTTTCGACCGAGGATATTTCACGAAGTCGTCGTAAAGCATAGCTATATCTGCTCAGCCTCTCGCATACTGATGCAACGTGACATTTCCAATTACAATTGTCGTCAATAATTAGGCCCAGGAATTTTATCTTTTGAACATCCTCTATCAGTTGCCCCTTATAAGTTATATTTAGTTTTAGTTTATTAGATTTATATGTACCGAATTGCATTGTTTTAGTTTTGTTTATATTTACCGTTAAATTATTTAAAGTCATCCAGTTTATGATTTTCTCCACTGTCATATTTATTTCATGTTGATATGTTGTTACATCAATTGAAGAGATTGTATTACTTCCTTTTATTATTGTAGTGATGTCGTCAGCAAACAAAATAGATTCATGGTTAGTCACTTCTGGGAAATCATTAATATATAATATAAAAAGTATTGGACCTAATATGGTTCCTTGTGGAACGCCACAGTGATTTAGTTTATAGTCTGATTTGTATGTCATCCTTTTGAAGGTATTTTCGTGAGTCTTCGCTGTTTTATTGATCAGTACGGCATACAATTTTCATGTCATCGGCGTAAAGAATAATCTTAGAATGAGGTAAATAAGTGCCAATATCATTGATAAATATGATAAATAATAAAGGGCCCACTAAGGAGCCCTGAGGAATTCCTGAAGGAACGCGAACGGTAACAGATCTAAATCCATTCAGTACTACCGTCTGGCAAGGGTTCTCCACGTACGATTTAAACCATATAAACAAGTCCCCCCTGATTCCTACTCCCAACAATTTTTGCATCAGGATACAATGATCTATACGATCGAATGCCTTTTTGTAGTCTATAAAGACCACATCAACCTGAGAAGGCTCAGACTTGCGATATATAGTCAGAACAGACAAGTAAATTGAACACAATAGATCTGTTTTTCACAAATCCGTGCTGATCACTGTTTATAGAATGCTTGATACCATGATACACTGTAAACTATTTTTTCTAGTATCTTAGCAAACAAACATAACTTTGATAGTTGACGACTATGTTGACGATAAAACATACTGAGAGACAAATTGTAGACAATCGATAATGAACACCTCTGTAAAATGGAAAACGGAATGACCCCTAATTAACAATGTGTTTACGATCTTAAGAGACAATTCTTAAACAAACGATGTTCTTAGTAATATAATATACACTCGAGAGCAATGAATCCGGGTCACTTAAAGAATGTTAAAAATCTCGGAAACTAAAAATGATAGGTTAATGCAATAAATTGTATTTAATAGACAATGTAATACTCCTTAAATGAGAGTAAAAAAAAATATGAGTCACCATACATTTTATTAACACAAAATTACATAAAGAAAAAAACTGCTGATCTCTCCTTAAAACAAAAATAGGAAACATGAAATTTTTAAACCTTATTACGATTTTCTTGAATTTTAATACTTCGTATTGCCTCCTCGTGCTTCCATTACTGCGTTTACGCGGTTTGGCATGCTGTACACCAAGTTCCTTATACGATTTTGGGGAATATTCTCCCATTCCTCTGTGAGAGCAATTTTGAGCTCACGAAGCGTGATGAGGGTTTCGTTGTTTTACGCATCTGCCTAGCTCGTCCCAAGCATGCTCGATCGGGTTGATATCCGGGCTGCGCGCTGGCCACTCCATACGAGTAATGTTCATCTCTTGAAGGTAGTCATTCACAATCCTACCTGTATGAGTTCGGGCATTGTCATGCATAAATATAGCATCCTCACCTAAATTGACCATAAATGGACCAACGTGATCATTGAGGATTTCTTCCACATATCTTACGCTAGTTAAAGAGCCGTTTTCTATGATCACCAGCTCTGTGCGACTTTCAGAAGAAATTCCGGCCCACACAAGTACAGACCCACCACCGTAGGCGACTTTTTCTTCGATGCATGCTTGCTTGAATCTTTCCCCTGGTCTTCGATACACTCTGTGTCTTCCATCGTGCTTGTAGAGCATACATTTTGATTCGTCGGAGAACATAACTTTTGACCAATCTTCAATACTCCATTCATAATTTACGTGGCTCTGGGCATATCTTAGTCTTGAAATACGATGTCCACGCTCCAGTTTAGGGCCGTTTGCAGGTCTAAGGGGTTTTAAGTTAGATTCAGCAAGCCGACGTCTTACTGTCCATGCACTTGGGTTACTTCCTCCGAGGCGTCGAAACTGATTTGTGAGTTCAGTTCCTGTGAGAAAGCGATTTCGAAGCATGGTGTTCACCAAGTATCAGTCTTCTCGTGCTGTGGTACACCTGGTTCTGCCCGTTCCTGGTCTGCGTAGGTTAGAACCAGTTTCTTCGTAACATCGGAGAACTCTTTGAACTGTTGACAGCGACACACCGACAGTCCTGGCTGTATCGCGCTGACTCCGGCCGGTTTCCAGCATTGTAAGTATTCTGGTGCATTCTTCAGGTGTAAGCGACATAATTTTAGCTTGAATAATGAATATAGAGCACTATCAACATGGTTTATGTACCCACATAAATGACAGATTACAAACAAAAGTAAAACCAAATGCTGTAATTTCGTAGTTCCATCTTCGAAAGTGGCCCTTTTTCAAGTTTGATTTTTTTATGATATTACTTTACAATAACTAAGAAGTTTTAATACCTTCATTTAAGGAGTATTACATTGTCTATTAAATACGATTTATTGCATTAACCTAGCATTTTTAGTTTCCGAGATTTTTAGGATTTTTTAAGTGACCCGGATTCATTGCTCTCGAGTGTAGATACTGACAAAAAGGGTATACCTAACGAAAGAGGCTATAGCAGTATCGATTCAATTTTCCAAGCGCAAGCAATCGGACTATAATCATGTACAAAATTTGTGTGACCTAATAATTGAATGGAATCGATCGGTCTTACTCTACTAAGCTTGATACAACCCAAAACGGAACGGTCCCTTTCGATTGGCGCTATGCGATCGCTCGAAGACTCGAAATGAACATAGCCTTTGTACGACACCCTCTATGGAGATCGGAAGTTGTAGCTTCCTATAAGCAGTGCTACTTTCGTACGCCGCTCTAGTATAGAGTGCACCATAACTGACATAGAACAAGGAGCGCGTATTAGCCGGAGCAACATGAATAAACAAAGGGCGCCGCGCGGACTGCCACGGGCGCCTGCGCGCTGCGGCCGCCGCGGCCCGCGAGCGCCAGTGAGAGGCCGCGGCCCGACCGGGACACACGCCGCACACCCACGGACACCCACAGCATGGGGGCAGTCGCCGCTGCCTAGCCCCCCTCTCCGGTGAGTGCCCCCGCCGAGCGACCGTCACGTCCTGACCACCCGACGACTGCACCGAGCGGTAGTTCATCGACGCCCTATCGATTACAAAAGTACCTGTCCTGAATATCTACTGACGCCCTGACCCTAAGCCCGGCCCCGCAAACGTACATTCCCAGATACATTCGAGTGCACGGCAGGTTACGGCAGTAGGTGGGTAGGTACTGTCCGGCGTCAAAATATCACCTATCACCTTTCCGGTTCACTGGACATTCGTATCAGAAAGCTAATCACTTCGAAATGAGATTAATGACGTTCAGCGTAGCCGCGATCAAGAGTGCGAGGCCCGAGGACGCAACTTGTTAAGATTCATGAACTAAAAAATTAATCCAGCGACAATCGCAATTAGAATCTTTAAACCGGAAGCAAGCAAATAATCATGAAGTTAAAAAGTGGTGTTTTCTGTGTAAAACTTGAATCATGATCAACTAATACTATCTTGAAGTATGCTAATTGTAGAGGTCAACGCATCACTCATCTACACATTTAAATAGTCAATAAATAAACAAGTCATATGAGTTTTAAGGTTAGGTGAGGAGTAAATTATGTACATATATGAAAAACGACAGACGTTCCGATATTTCAAAGCTTTTCTACTCCAACGAAAACAACCAAATCCAGTGGACAGTGATAGTGAAGCCATAGGACAATAATTCTACTGTCAATTATCCGCACTAACCACGGATTTGAATGATCCACAAGTCGAACGTGAATGCCATGTCATTAGCGCGGCACGGAGCCCAGCTCCAGCAGCGATCATTGACTACCGACATAAGTAGGCACTGATGCTAAACTCTTCCTCACGACTGGTGGAACAGACAACGTAGCAATACACTCGAATGCCAATTCTATACTGAAGCGTCAATTTGAGTACAGGTTGTCAGTGGGTTTCTTAACAGTTTAAGCGCGCTGAAGTCAGCACACAAGTAGGCCAATGTAATCTAGGAGGCGGAAATGCAGCCGCCGGTCTTTTGGTGTAGCCACGCGATCGCGAATGCAACAAGACAGACACGCTCTCGGGTGTGGCTTTATGATGTGTGAGGCAGTTTCCACAGTAACGTTGTGTTTTTATAGTCAAGTATTTATTTGCTACTGATTGGTAGCCGAGCCTCCGAGACTTGGAACGCCCAGTAGGCACCGCGTCCTATTCAACTAAGGGATTGGCAACAGCCCACAGATCTGTTTTGCGGCGTTTGGCAAACTGATGCCACTCCCACAAACAGGAACAAGTAAAAGGATACCACTTATTCTGTTCGCATACATTCTACCTAAACATACCTGTGGGTGTATTTCAATTATGTAATAGTTATATTTTAAAGGTTCTTTCAAAATTAAATTAGGTATTATATTTAAATTAAGGCAAAATGAAGCTCAGTTAAATAATATATCTTAGGGGCAAAGGGATGATCTTCCAGCCTGACGAGGTGGTATGTCTGGCTAGAGGTCGCAGCGCCTATCCCCCGATAGTTGTAGACGGGGAATTCTTATCTATGCGAATTGCTCTTGAAATTTCGCTATCGCGGTGTAGGACTTTTTGGTAATTCTCGCATTTGTAGGCGATATTTCTTGATGCAATTAGTTCAGATTTTTCGGGTAAACTGTGTAAAGTATGTAGCATGCAGTCGTTACATATCGTGTCTTAAAATATAATGCATTTCGAAGTCTACGTTCCGAGTAAGTTTCTTGGGCGCGAGAACTTGAAGGACTAGAAAGGGCTTGCCTCGACATGGGCCAAGCAAGTCGAGTGGCTGGCGATTGAAGGGTGGGAGGGATTGGCAGGTGCGTTCGGGTGCATGATGTGAGGAGTGCGCGAGCGGAGCGCGATGCCGGGCGGCAGACGCGGCCTCGTGGCCCCACAGAACACCTTCCTGGAGAACATCATCCGCCGCTCGTCCTCGCAACGTGAGTACCGACTACTTCTTTCTTGTTCATTTTTATAAAAACGTAACCCCTGCAGTATTTTGTAACCTGTGTCACGAACACAAACGATGCCCGGACTCGGAGCAAGTGCCTCCCGTTTTCACAAAGACACTTGCCCGGCCCGGAATCGAACCCGGGGCCCCGTGATCCAAAGGCGGCACATCTAACCCCTAGACCAACGAGGCACTGCTGAACTGACCACCGAGCCAAACAAAGAACCCACCCGGGCACCCGTGACGTGAGCGCGTGTTGCAGCAGACAGCAGCTTCCTGCTGGCCAACGCGCAGATCGTCGACTACCCCATCGTGTACTGCAACGAGACCTTCTGCAAGATGAGCGGCTACAACCGCGCCGAGGTGATGCAGAAGTCCTGCCGCTGCTCCTGGATGTACGGGGAGCTCACCGAGAAGGAGGCGGCCGAGCGGGTGGACCGCGCCCTCGACCATCACCTCGCGGACCAGTTCGAGATCCTGCTCTACAAGAAGAACCGTGAGTGCACGAAGCCCCGCGTAGCCGCCGAGCCGCTCAATAACACGTTCACGACTTTAATTGACGCCTTAATGGCGTTCGGGCGCCCGTGCTTCCGGATCCGGCCCACGAGGCGGGCGGGGGAGGCGCGACCCCGTTACGGCCGTCCCCCGTCCGCCACCCGCGTTTGTTTATTGGGACGCCGGCCGCGATGCTCCGCTGATGTTTTATTTAATTAGAGCCTCGCTCCGACGAGGCGCACGGGAGCGCGTAGCCCTCATGCTCCACCGAGCGCAGAGGGTTTTGTGTGGCCGCGAACATGTGGTCCCATTCGCCTCAAACAAAGACGCGTTCGCCGCAGGGACGCCGCTGTGGCTGCTGGTGCAGCTGGCTCCCATCCGCAACGAGCGCGAGCTGGTGGTGCTGTTCCTGCTCACCTTCCGGGACATCACGGCGCTGAAGCAGCCCATCGACGCCGACGACCCCAAGGGCGGTGAGTGGCGCCCCGAGGGCGGAGCCGGCGCCCCGGCGCGCGCCGCCGCCCTCACGGCCCGCCGTGTTGCAGGTCTGTCCAAGTTCGCGAAGCTGGCCCGCAGCGTGACGCGGTCGCGCTCCGTGCTGGTGTCGGCGCTGCCGGCGCTGAAGGAGCCGCAGCGGCAGGCCCACCTGGCTCACGTCAGTGCGACGCCCCGCCGACGCCCCGCCGACGCCCGCGGTGAGGTCGCCCCTAACGAAGCCGCGTCCGCAGGTGCTGTCGCTGTCGGGCGACGTGCTGCCGCAGTACCGGCAGGAGGCGCCCAAGACGCCGCCGCACATCCTGCTGCACTACTGCGCCTTCAAGGCCATCTGGGACTGGATCATCCTGTGCCTCACCTTCTACACGGCCATCATGGTGCCGTACAACGTGGCCTTCAAGAACAAGACCAGCGAGGACGTGTCGCTGCTGGTCATCGACTCCATCGTGGACGTGGTGTTCTTCATCGACATCGTGCTCAACTTCCACACCACGTTCGTGGGCCCCGGCGGCGAGGTGGTGTCCGACCCCAAGGTCATCCGGAAGAACTACTTCAAGTCGTGGTTCCTCATCGACCTGCTGTCGTGTCTGCCCTACGACGTGTTCAACGCGTTCGACCACGACGAGGACGTGAGTACGGGCGGGGGCGGGCGCTCCCGGCGGGCGGGAGCGGCCCCGCTACAGGCCGCGGGTTTGCTGCGCGCAGGGCATCGGCAGCCTGTTCAGCGCGCTGAAGGTGGTCCGGCTGCTGCGCCTGGGCCGCGTGGTGCGCAAGCTGGACCGGTACCTGGAGTACGGCGCCGCCATGCTGATCCTGCTGCTGTGCTTCTACATGCTGGTGGCGCACTGGCTGGCGTGCGTGTGGTACAGCATCGGGCGCTCGGACGCCGACTCGGGCCTGCAGTACTCGTGGCTGTGGAAGCTGGCCAACGTGACGCAGAGCCCGTACTCGTACGTGTGGTCCAACGAGTCGGACGGGCCCGAGCTGGTCAACGGGCCCTCGCGCAAGACCATGTACGTGACCGCGCTCTACTTCACCATGACGTGCATGACCTCCGTGGGCTTCGGCAACGTGGCCGCCGAGACCGATAACGAGAAGATCTTCACCATCTGCATGATGATCGTGGCAGGTGCCGGACCTCTTCTCTTATTAGCCGGAGCACGGCGCGACCCCCGCGCAGCCGCTGCGGCGGGGGCCGCGCCCCCTTCCGCCCCCACCCCCTCGGCCCCCTCCACCCCCCTCTACCCCGGCCGCACACGGAGAGCGTTCGGATTGCTCGTACTCGGCCTCGCGAGCTGACTGTGCACCAAGCGTGCTCTCCTGTGCAGCCGTAGCGTGTCCGTCCACCCGCTCACCCTGTCCATCCAATGTCCCCAACTGCGCAGTCCTTGTCGATGCCTTCGTCCGGTCGTCGTTTTGAATTCCCGTAAGTTTTAGTAACTTATCTCTTTCTTTCGGCCGAACGAGCACGGCCGTGTATGTAGGTAGCACCGGCTAGAAGCGAGCGGGAAAGCTAGAGCTTGTACTTTCCGTATTTAGTAAATTGTCCGAGAGGCACGAATCTTTGTTTGAATGCACTATCGTTCCGTCCGTGGGGACGCGTCGCTTGCGTCCGGTTCGGCCGGAGGGCGGACGGACGGAGGCGACGGTGCACTATCGGCTGAAGTATCGCGAGCGACGACCACGGCCCATCCCCGCCCCCGCTCCCCAGTGCAGGCCCACGAAGCGTCGCAGCTCGTCACCAGTGGTGTCGTGTGAGTAGGCGACACGTGTTTGGTTGCGACTCTTGCTGACGTTGGTCCAAGATGCCGCTAGCGCCCGACATGGTCACGCGTGCGCCGCGTGTCCTGCGAGGCGAATGGCTCCTCGTTGCGGGGCCTTGCAATTGCAGCTAAGTCAAATTACTAGTCTTCAGGATCGTCTCTTAATTTAATTTGGTATCGATCGGTCGCCTCACTGGGCACGGTCGCAAACGGCCAGTTGGGTTTGTGGCCCAGATGGGTCGGGAAACGTGAGACGTGCTCGAAGTGTTGTGTAAGATGTTGGCAGCGCGGGCCCGCCCGGCGCCGGTGAGAGCGCAGCTTGCTGTTGGCAGCGCTGCTGTACGCGACCATCTTCGGCCACGTGACCACCATCATCCAGCAGATGACGTCGGCCACCGCCAAGTACCACGACATGCTCAACAACGTGCGCGAGTTCATGAAGCTGCACGAGGTGCCCAAGGCGCTGAGCGAGCGCGTCATGGACTACGTCGTGTCCACCTGGGCCATGACCAAGGGGCTGGACACCGACAAGGTAGCGGGCCCTCCTCGCCGGCGCCACTCCACGCGGCGGGGGCCCTCTCTGACCGCCCGCAACCTCTCAGGTGCTGAACTACTGCCCCAAGGACATGAAGGCGGACATCTGCGTGCACCTGAACCGGAAGGTGTTCAACGAGCACCCGGCCTTCCGCCTGGCGTCGGACGGCTGTCTGCGGGCGCTGGCCATGCACTTCCAGATGTCGCACTCGGCGCCCGGGGACCTGCTGTACCACACGGGCGAGTCCATCGACTCGCTGTGCTTCATCGTCACCGGCAGCCTCGAGGTCATCCAGGACGACGAGGTCGTCGCCATCCTGGGTGAGTGCGGGCGGGCGCCCCCGGCCGGTGGGCCGCGGAGGGCGCACTGACCTCCGGCGTTGCAGGCAAGGGCGACGTGTTCGGGGACTCCTTCTGGAAGGACAGCGCCGTGGGGCAGTCGGCGGCCAACGTGCGGGCGCTCACCTACTGCGACCTGCACACCATCAAGCGGGACCGGCTGCTCGAGGTGCTGGACTTCTACCAGGCCTTCGCCAACAGCTTCGCCCGGAACCTCACGCTCACCTACAACCTGCGGCACCGGCTCATCTTCCGCAAGGTGAGGCCGGGGCGAGGGGCCGAACGCCCCCGCCGCCCCCCTCGCGAACACCGCCCTTCCCCCGCAGGTGGCCGACGTGCGGCGCGAGCGCGAGCTCATGGAGCGGCGCAAGCGCGAGCCGCAGCTGGAGCAGGCGCAGGACCACCTCGTGCGGAAGATCTTCTCGCGCTTCCGCCGCGAGCGGAGCGTGGCCGCGGCGCCCGCCAAGCCCGCTCCCGCGTCCGCGCCCGCGCCCTCCGCCGCCCCCGCGCCCGACGCGGCCCCCGGTGCGGCCCCGCTGGCTGCGCGCGGCAAGTGGGGCCGGCTGCTGGCCACGGGCTCGCTGGACGCGTCGGGCGCCGAGCCCGCGCGGGCGGCGTTCGCGCGCAGCTTCAGCACCCGCGAGCGAGCCGCCGCCGCCCCCGTCCCCCCCGCGCCGGCCCCCGCCGAGTCCTCGGCCCCCGCCGTAGCCGCCTCGACGGCCGCGCAGGTGCTCTCCGCGAAGGTACGTTCGGGCCCAAACTGGCTCGCTATTCCGTCGACCGGGACAGCCGACTGACGGCGCCATTGCCGGCAGGCGTCGTTCGCCAAGGCGCGGTCGGCCAGCGCGTTGACCGCGAGCGCGGGGCCCGGCGCTCGCCAGGACACCATCGAGGAGGAGCTGGAGGAGAGGCGGGTCTCCGTGCCGGCGCCCGCGGCCCCCGGCCCCGCCGCGGCCCCCGCCTCGGCCCCCGTCTCGGCCCCCGCCCCGTCGCAGTCGTCCGCGCACGAGGCGGCGCTGGCGGAGCTGCGGCGCGACGTCCGCACCGAGGTCCAGCGGCTGCAGCACAAGGTGCGCCCCGGTCCGCGCCCCGGCCCCGTCGGGGTGCGACCGCGCCCCCATACGCCGCCCGCTTTCAGCTGGGCCGCGTGGAGGAGCTGCTGACGATGCTGGCCACGCGGCTGGGCGCGGAGCCGGGCGACGGCGGGCCGCCGGCCGAGGCGGAGGCGCCCCGGGCGGCGACCGTGGGCGACGCGCGCAAGCGCCGATCCAAGGCGCGCGCCAAGGGGGCGGCCCCCACGCCGCCCGCCACCACACCGGCCGAGGCGCCCCCCAGTCCGCCCGGGATGTCCGGGGCGGCCCAGCGGAGGCGCGAGTTCGTGTAGCGCGGTGTGGCGGGCGCGCCGCGCGGCGAGTAGCGCCCGCCCTTCGCCGGAGGCCCTCTTCCCTCCGCCGCCGAGAGACGCCCGGGCGTAGCTCCGCGGCCGAGCTGCTGCGAAGCTCTCCGGCTAGGAGTATAAACTGAAATTGAAGCCCCGCATCGGAGCCACGGGAATCCCCGGTGCTTGCAGTGTCGGTTCGTCAGCCGGTCGTTGTGGTACTTCGCCGCGACGAGTATGAACTCGCTCTCAGCCCGTAACCCGTAACGCCCGCACGGTTCCGCAACCTTCGGTCCATATTGTTATCGCTAATGCGAAATGACGGTAGTGTCTCACTCGCGCTCGCCGGCTCGGCCCTCGCTCCGGGGCACGGAATCGACCAAATATTGTTTAGTTAGTCGCAGCATGCTATAGGGCCGCGCCGTAAGCCACCTTTCACTGTCACATCTTCACGATTGCGGCGACTCGGGGCCGACGACATCTACACGCATACGAGTAAAGGGGAGACGGTAGGAGGGGTCGCGACCCGGGTCGTCTGCTGCGCTCTCGATTAAATGCTGGTAGAGGCTACTTTTATACGCTGCAGGCTGCAGATAATTATCGCGTGCCGTGGAGAGGGCGGCGAGACGCGACCGAGCGAGCCGCAAGCGTGTCTACATATCCGTCGCCCGGCGCGGCAGTGGGCAGTGGCCCGGCCGCTTCTTCCGGCGCGCGAAGGCGAGTCCCTGCATCCGGCGCCCCTCCCGTAGGTAGCCTCGTCGTTGTTAAAGTTTCCATAGTTTATTCAAGGTTTTGTACTGACTCGGAGTTCGCTCGCCGGCTCGCGCTTCGCCGCACTCTTTCCACTTTTCAAATGAAATAAATATATGGATAAACTGGCTCCGCTTTTTATTTTCCGTCTCGGTCCCTATATGATCTTCGTTAATGCACTATTACCTACCTATAAGTGTTCCGGAAACAGGCGCTCTACGTTGACCAAAGACGTTGTATATGCTGGGTAATCAGTTTGGCACGAATCCTGAATAGTATTATTAAAATCAATTCACATTTCTTGACGTTACGCCAATTAGCTAATTAAGGCTCAATCAACAAGGCTCTTTAGGGGACAAGGCTCTTTAGGATGCCACTGCAAAACCAAATGTGGTAATGAAGTGTCTCTGCAAAGCTGCCGGTATATTATGTAACTCTAAATGCCTTTCAAGTTTATCTTGTTTGAATAAATAACGATTGTTTTTGATTGCTGTTAATTAGGTAAAATTTAAATAATTTACCTAATTAACAGCAATCAAAAGCAATATATTTTTTTTCTTTTCTGTATATTCTTTATTTTTTTCATAATATTTATAAAAAATAAAACACATTTTTGGAACACTGGTGAAGTGCCCCGGTTTTGCTTATGGCTACGTGCACTCGTATGTCGATTGTCACTGATGCTATTATTATTTAAGGAACACTGCACTGCGCTCTCCTGTTGTAATTCTACATCCACGCACTGCACTTCACTATTGCACTGGTTTTCTCTGCGAACGCGCCCTGCCCGCCTGGGCGAGCGGCGCTCGCGCCGCCACACGTAGAATCCGCCTGCTGCTGCGACTGCGGCGACCATTAAGTAGATCGCGACGTAATGGTGTATGTCGTGGTACGATACACCTTCTGCTAAAGGCTCACTCCGCTTCATGATATCCAATTGATCTTGGATGGCAAGCAGCTGTTGTGTATTATTGGTATCTGAGTTGGTACTGGCAGGTAACTCCGGTAATGAAATGTTGATGAGATGATTTATTGGAGCGATCTGTGGAACACCAATGTCGGCTTTCATCTTGATAGTGCTTACGTCTTCTTTATGCGAATATAAATAGAAATCAGCTGATTTAATCATACAGCCTTGATCGAATGTAATAAGTCCTGAATGACTAAGCTGTATGGCGGTAACTTCATCTTCACACAGTAACTTGAAGTGACAATCATTACAACAGAAATAAAAGTAGACGTTTTGTTTGTTTGTTGGAGTGAAAATGTTTTTGCAAGTTTGTATGATAGTTTTACAGCCTCTTGTGTTTTCGTTCTTCTCACATAAACTCTCATCGTTTTGCATATGATAAATAGGCTTCTTGAATCGACACAACACAGTATCTAGATCTTGTTGAACACAGTTCTGGATATCGATTTCCGACAGTGATAGGAAGGAATCTTTGTGCATATTAAATGCAAGGTATTCGCTGATGGGTATAATGCTGATCATGTTAGTCCCCGATCGTTTCGGTATCGGAATAACCTTAAGTATGTCGTATTGATCTCGTGTTATCAATGGGATTCGCATTTCAAATATGATAAATCTCTGTGATAGGCGTGCCTTTACATTTATTAATTTATATAATTTTAAAAGGTTTGCGTGGTCGGCAGGTAGAGATAAGTCTTTCGGTAACTGAGCTGATATGACACTTAACTCCTGTTGAAGTTGGTCCGGGCTTAAAAGATGCGTGTCAAATTTCCCATGAAAGACGTCAGCGATGGTGTCCAAGAGATATGATTGTATGTCTCGGAGCTTGTTTAGGATGTTGTTGGCAATCATGGCGTCTAATGTAAATTCGCTGATATATGAACCAGTCTGCAACTCGGCTTGCACGACATTTAAGGATTTTTTCAATTCATTCATTTTTTTGTTTGCCATTTTGTGATGTTTTTCCATGACAGATTCTGTCCTCTTGATAAGATTAAATTCTGCCTCCACAACTGATGTTTGGTTCTTCCACAATTTTGCTAAATGTTTTTGATTCTCTCTAATTAATGCAATGTCCTTCTCATATTTTTCGGCAAAATCGCTGTCCAGTACTCCAAATAAAGAGTGGGCGAGGTTACCTACACCGTTAATGAGTCCTCGACGTTTACGTGTACTTGTTGTAAATTGCTGATTCAGTAGCATTTTATTGTAATGGTCTAGCTCGGAGTACTCATGACTTAATTGATACATGATACCGTCGCAGGGTGAGCGCCCTGTTATCATTGAACATATGCTTTCCAGGTATTCCATGTACTTTACTGAGGCAGTAACGCCTTCCCAGTACGGGGTCATATCATAATAGACAACAAGTCGCCAGTCGTCTCTTATTAAATGCATGTTTGTAATTTTGTCGAAATATAATGTTGTGTTATTTTGCAGGTGATTAATTGTATACAATCCGTAGGAGTTTGATATAAAAGTCATAAAATAGAGTAGTACTGCCGCGGCTACTGATACAAAGTTGTATTTTTGGTTCCCTCGTCTTTTTCTTTTTACCATTTCATCAGGTTTTACTGGAGATTCCACGTCTTGGGTTTTCTCTGGATGTACCGGTAGAACTGATAGTTTGACAATTGGTCTCTTCATATAACCTCTCTTGGTTTTTAGCGTAACAACTCGTACGTAGCCATCACTGCCTGGATGAAGTTCAACGACACGCCCTAGAGCCCATTTGGCTGCTGGCAGGTTGTCATTAATGATTACAACGTCATTTAATTTGATGCTGTCTTGTGCTTGCCGCCATTTGCTTCTGGCAGTTAGGTTTGTTAAATATTCATGTTGCCAGCGCTTCCAAATGTCTTGGAAGACTTTTTGTGTTAGATGCCACCTGGTGCGAAGGTCCCTCTCCGTCTCATATATTGATAGTATCGGACCACTTGATAGAAAATGCGACGGGGTTAAATAATTTAAGTCATCTGGGTCTTCAGTCAGGGGGCACAATGGCCTCGAATTTAGGGTTGCCTCTAACTGAGCAAGAAGTGTGCTGTACTCCTCATACGTCAGTTTTTGATCTCCAATAACCCTCTTGAGGTGATATTTGAGACTTTTTACTGCTGCCTCACACAAACCACTGGCTGATGGCCAGGAAGGTGCGTTGAAGTGCCAAGTTATACCCATATCCGCTAATTCTGAGTAAAACTGATCGTCGAAAACTTTTAACAACTCTTCGTACTCTTGTTGTAAGATCTTGTTGGCACCAACGAAATTTGTACCGTTGTCACTGTAGATGTGACTCGGCTTCCCTCGGCGAGCTGACATTCTTCGTAACGCTGCTAGGAACGCGGAACTCGTCAAATCTGATACCAGCTCTAAATGCACAGCTTTCGTTACCATGCACGTGAACACCGCGATGTATCCCTTGGTAGTCTTAATGCCACGGCCTGCGCTAGCCTTGATAAACACGTGGCCCGTGTAGTCCACCGACACATGAGAGTACGGCCTTGATGGGTTGGTCCTGGCGCTTGGAAGATCACCCATAAGTTGATAGTGTTTGCTTGGCTCTTGCCTTCTACATTGGATACAGTTACGTAATTTCTTCTTGGTGGCCCTGTTACCACCCAAAATCCAGTACTTTTTCCTTAAGTAGGCCGATGTTAGCCTGGCGCCTCCATGATAAGTTAATTCATGCGCTTGATCAATTAGTAATTCCGCTAGTCGGCTGTTGTTTGGTATTATGATAGGGTTTTTCATATCGGCGTCGAGGTTAGCGTGCCGCAACCTTCCACCCACTCTTAACAGCTTATCCTGATCAAGGTACGGGTTCAATTCGCAAAGCTTGCTTTTTCGATGTACCTTGTCTTCATGTTGCAAATCGAGTAGATCTTTTTCGAACGCGGATTGTTGTATAATTTTAATGATATATAATGTTGCTTGCTTCAGCTCTTCTACTGATAAATATTTATTACGTTGTTGTTTCTTGTACGTAATAAATCTACGAATCCACGCTACTACTCTCACTGCCTTGATAAATGTGCTATATTTGGATAGTATTTTTTGAATGATAGAGTCGTCTTTTTGCTGTATAACATTTGCTTGTTTTAATAATTTTATTTCCTGGTCCGTAGTGTATTCAATCTGTTGATCACGATCTTTGAATGTTGATAGCCAAGTCGGGCCCTGCCACCACAAACTGTGTTCTTTCAACTGCGATGCAGACAGACCACGACTAGCACAGTCCGCAGGATTCTCCTCAGATTTGACATATCGCCAACACTCTGAAGGCATGTTCGCCGTTATTTCGCGCACCCTGTTGGCGACGAACGTTTTCCATCTGGCTGGGTCTCCGTTGAGCCAACCTAGTACCACCATGGAATCCACACAGCCGTACGTTTTGATATGATGGCCTTGAAGGCAATTTTGGACTTTGTTCATTAGTTTTGATAAAAGTAGTGCTCCACTGAGTTCTAGTCTCGGCAACGTGACCGCCTTGTTGACAGGAACTAGTCTTGTTTTTCCAACCAATAGCACTACTGATGATTTATCGCCCTTGTTGACGCGACAGTAAATTGCACAAGCATAGGCTTTTACAGATGAATCGCTAAATCCATGTAATTCGATGCTCTCCCGTTCGTGGGTTCCCATCCATCGAGGTAATTTGATGTTTTTAATATTATCCATATCCTCTCTAATTTTCAACCACTCTATGTGGATGTGATTCGGTACGGGGTCATCCCACTTAATGTCTGCAGCCCATACTTGTTGAAAAATGATTTTTAATTTTGTTGATAGAGGTGATAGCCAACCGAGCGGGTCAAACAGTTTTGATATATCTGACAAGAGGGTCCTCTTTGTGACCTTGCTTGTTAGTCCCGCCGGTTCTAAACTCGATTGAAAAGTGAATTCATCCTTTTCCGGGTTCCATCCAATACCCAGTGTTTTTGTGTGTTCTGATAACTTAAAATTGAACTCTTCTTTACTCTGTGCCGATTCGACATCTTGCAATAACGCAGGTGCATTTGACTTCCACTTCCGCAGATGAAAGCCTCCAGACTTTAACAAAGACACAAGGTCACGCTGTAATTTTCTTGCAGCGTCTATGCTGTGACACCCATGTACCAGGTCATCAGTATACATGGAATTACGTAATGTGTCGATTGCTTGACTGTTTTGATAGTTCTCTGCCTCATCGGATGCAAGTTGTTTGAGCGTCATCATAGCGAGGAACGGAGCTGCTTTCGTCCCGTATGTGACAGTTGTAAGCTGGTATTCCTTAATAGGTTCAGAGGGTGAATCACGCCACACTATTTTCAACAGTTGCTGGTCTTCAGGCCTAAGCCAAATCTGCCGAAACATCTTCTCAATGTCAGCGGTAAAAGCAAATTGATATTGTCTCCACTTAATGATAAGAGACTGCAAGTCTTGTTGAAGGTTTGGACCACATTTCATCAAGTCATTTAAACTATTACCGGATGATGTTTTACAAGATGCATTAAATACCACTCTAAATTTAGAATTATGAGCGTCATCAGATCGCACACAATGATGTGTTAAAATGCACTGTCGATTCTCCGAACTCGTGTCACGTATTGCAGGAATCATATGACCGAGCGAGCGGTATTCGTCTATGAATGACCTATATTGTTTTTCGATGTTTCCATGCTTATTGAATTTATTTTCTAATGATTTAAATTGCGCTATAGCCTTGAATTTCGACTCCCCTAATTTGTCCGTAAAATCTGATATCATTGGTAGACGGACTTCATATCGACCGTCCGCACGTCGCGTAGTGGTAGACTTGTAGTATTCGATACATTGCAGGTCTTCAGTTGATAGGGTTGATTCCTCACTGATATCCTCAATCTCCCAGAATTTTTGAATCTCTTCTAAATTATTAATGATCACGTTGCATTGCAATGTCTTAACATTCCCTGTTAAAATCCAACCTAACCGAGTATTTTGGGCTATAGGTACGCTGTCGCTGACTCTACAGATTCCTTCGAGTAAAATCAAAGAATGAATGTCTGCCCCTAATAAAAGATCCACCGGGCGGCTGATATTAAATTCTGGATCAGCTAAGTTGATGTTATCCAAGTATGTCCAAGACGGCTTAGAAAAGCTGTAGTTAGGTAAATTTTTGATAAGGCTTTTCATGATATATACCACAGTTTCAAATTCAAAATTGCCATTGGTGGCCGCACACTTAATGCTCATAACGCCCTTGCAGTTGCTTTCTTTAGCACCCACTCCTGATATAGTTCCCCGACAGCGAAGTCGGGGCTGGCCCAGCAATAAGGCCGCTTGCTCTGTTATGAGTGAAGTTTGAGATCCTTGATCTATAAGTGCACGCATATTAATGTAAGACCCGTCATTTGACTGCACCCTAATTATGGCTGTTGCTAAAAGAATTTCGGGCATGTCACGTTGTAATGACACGTGCGAGTTGCTACGTACTTGCGGATCGGATTTCTGACCATTTCCGCTGTTTACCAACTTCGATGAGCTAGGATTATTTGTTTGACCTACTTGATATGCCTCGTGTAATATCGTATTGTGCTTTGCATTGCATTCATTGCACCTCTTTTCGGAAAAACATTGCTTACCATTATGAGAATATAGACAGTTTTCGCATACATTTAGCTTCGATACTGTTTGACGCCGTAGGTAAGGCGACAAATTTAAAAATTGATGACAACGATAAAGGCAATGATCATTTGTTTTACATATTCCACACTTGTAAAATTTGCTGAAATAACCGTTTTTGCTGTTGGACTGTTGCGAAATAAACCTACCGTGCGCCGGAAATGCTTGTTTGTTAATCGTACTTCTATGATATTTGTTAAATTGTGGCGGCGAATAATTATGTAGGTTTTTGTTATGATTTTCAGGCTTTTTACGAGATGACTCTAGGCTTGTAAATTTGCCCTCTAAGAATGATAAAAATTCATGCATATCGGGTAATTCTCGGGGTTGCTTCACCGAGGACACGTATTCGTTATGAGTCTCCGTGTCGAGTTTTTGAGATAGGAGATGCACTAGAATTGGATCCCATGACTCTACTTCAACTCCTAAATTTTTGATAGCGTTCAATGTTTCTAAAGTAGTATCGTGAAGTCGTTTTATGTGGTTTAATGATGTTTGCTGCATTACCGGAATATTTAATAAAATATCAATGTGCGAGCGGAATATTAAACGTTTGTTGTTATACCTGTGGTTCAGTATATCCCAACAAATAGAATAATTATCAGACGATATTGGCAAGTGTTGAATAAGCCTTTCCGCCTCGCCTCGAACTTTAGTCTTAAGAAACTGCATCTTCTGTGCACTTGATAATGATGGGTTTCCGTGAATGGTTTCTATAAACAGATCTTTGAACGAGGTCCACTGATGGTAGCTACCGTTAAATGTAGGTATGTCTACTTGAGGTGTCGATTTTTCCCTATGTGATACAGACCATAATTTACGATTGATTGCTTTTGTAATTTCGTTATACTTCCCTTCATATTTAAAGAACTTTGCCTCGTATTCTGGACACCGATCTCCAAGCTCACTATCTATCTCCCAATGAGTGGAATCAATGATGGACCAACGCGATTGTAAAGCACGTAATAAATGATCGAATTCCCATTTTTCTGATATAGCGTCTAAATTAATACTTGATACTGTGTGTTCGAACGCCTTAAAATTGCTGTTTTGCTTCCGTAACATTTCGTCCGTTTTGCTAGTTGTACCCTGGGACCGAGGTAGGGGTACTTGAGGCGACGGCACCTGGGAAGATGGTCCAGGTATACCCAAAGGAGTCGCCGCTTTTAAAACGGGTGTTAAAGGCCGGTCGTCCCTATGCTGATAATTACTAAGCACTGCTCTAATGTTTCCGTACCTTTCTTTCGCCAATTCGAATTGATTGTTAGTAAAATAGCTGTGCGATTTCGCAAACTCATTTCCGCACAATAATATATGATTGGCCTGAAACTCCTGCCAGTATTTGTCAAGCGTTTCCAACCTCCGCTTGATATAGTCAGAAGTCTTCCGATCGGCACCATCCTTCTTAAAGTTAGTGTACACTTGCTCCACAGCATTAAGAAGTTGATGCTGATTTGCCAATATGTCTTCCATGTTCGACATGATTTTGATAATATATATGGAAAGATCTTACTTGGTCAGATCCGGTTAGCTGCTTGCTGCTTACTTGCCAGTGAACGTCCCTGCGCACTGGATTAAATGATAGGTGTGATAAAATTCAACGATTGGTTGCTTGCTGATAGTTGCTGGTTCAGTCCTCACTTGCGATACACCGTAAGTCTCTCCTACACACTAAGTCCACTGTTAGACCACTTGGACGGTATAAACACACGCGAGGTCCTCGAAGGACCAAAAACGATGTACGGGCTGGGACGTTGATAACCCGTACTACGTTGTTTTATGCTTGATAGAAATGATAGAACCGGAAGACTTTATGATATATAGTTTATTGATAGTTTAGTTGATAGTTTATGCTAAGTGATAAAATGCTAATTGATCGGATGATAAATGATAGGGTGATATGATAGGAGTACGCGTGCCCGATCGCGATACTTGCACGGAACGCACTGCTTTCAATGCTGTGAAAATAAGCCATGTGCCGTAAAGTGCTGACGCTACATTTGTAGTGTCAGCCGAATGTACGAGCCCGTACACGCCTAACAATGCGCGCCGTCTCAAGTAAAACTGCCTTTTGCATCAGACGCTTCACCCAACCGGATATCGAGAGTTGATTGAGATGTCCATCAAAACTTTTCGATATCAAACCATGCACTGATAAAACGATCGGAATAATACTGGTTGACTCAGCATTCCACATGGCGGTCACCTCATGAGCCAGGTCTAAATATTTAATATTTTTTCTTTTTCCGTCTTCACGAGGTTCTCATCTTGCGGAATGGTGATGTCAACCAGCTTTACGCGGCGTGTAGACCGATCTATTTAATTATTTATTTCGACAATGTAACAGAAAATATGTAATCAGAAAAATAATAAAATATAAACATGTGGGTGCATGGGCTAGATTAAATTCCAAAAGGCATTGACACATCATTATAAAACATAATAAAAGTTAAAGTTAATTAAAGTAAAAGATTCCTAGCTAACAGTTTAGTTTTCATCAAATTTAGAAAGGTATTGACATAATATCATTGTAAAACATAATAAAAGTTATAGTTAATAAAAGTAGCTAACAGGTCTGTTTCAAGATGTTGCGAATTCTAGTTTTAAATGCGGTAAGACTATGTTTGAAAATGTCTAAATCCGCGTTATTCATAGACATCTCGTTATATAAACGACACATTCTTGTAAGAGGATTGTAATACGAAGTATTATTAACATAAGTTCGTAAGGAAAATGTACGATCAGGAACACGCATGTTACGCCTGGTGTTAATGGTAAGAGTACTTAATAAGTATGAGGAGTCAATATTACTGTGCAATAATTTATGCAAGTATAATAAATCGTATTGCACACGGCGCACGTGCAGAGGAGTTACGTGAAATCTTATTAATCTCCTATTATAATCAGGCTCAATGCGACCCAAATCAAGTTTGCGACATAATATTCTTAAGCATTTCTTTTGGACGCTCTCTATATGATCAGAGTGAACAGAGTAAAGAAGGATACCAAATAACACAACCATATTCCAAAATACTGCGGACTAGACTATAATATAGAGTTGAAAAGCTACGTGAATATTTAAAATCTTTAGTGGTTCTATTTACAAAGCCGAGTATTTTTAGACTTTTGTTAACAATATAGGAATAATGATCCCTAAAAGTAAGCTTCTGATCAAATATGATACCAAGGTCTTTGCAAATATTTTTCCTCTCTAGCGAAATACAATCTAAGGTATAATTATGTACGGTGAAGTAGCGTTTGTTGGTAAATGTAATAACAAAGCACTTATCAACGTTGAGAAACATAAAGTTATCACGGCACCAATGCGATATCCTAAAAATATCTTCTTGCAAATCAAGGCAGTCATTGAAGTTATTAATAGCTTTGAATATTTTTAAGTCATCAGCGTAAAGTAAACAGCAGTTACGTAATTTAAAAGTTAAATCATTAATAAAAGTGTCGTGGATTCAATGATGTTACAAATAAAATGTGTAGATACGTTACCTGTACAACATTCGATCTATAAAAATGGGAAGCCAACGCACACATAGTTAACTTAATATGCAATATGCACACTGCTTTAGATGAGTCGTGAAAGTAGGATGGTATGATTTAATAATCACGTGCTAAATAGAGACAAATGTAATTTGTTGTGATGCGTCGTCACATGCACTAGAAACAATATAGATTAATTAAATCAGACATTTTGACAAGTCTGTGACGCGTAATGACATCTATCTCTTTTGCACTTGGTTATGAGGATACTTTTGTTCCACTCATTGATTTTTACCGCCATATTTTACGAATAACATTTTAATTTGTAGAAAATATTAATTATATTACAGAAATAGTGATAGTTACGAATGATAAGTGATTCCTTGACTTTTAGAAGTTTTGTTAGAGTAGTTTGTGCAATATCTCATAACACACGACGGCATTTTCAATTGTTTTATAGCACTTTTTACACACGGCTCTTGACGTGCATCTGTTGACGCCAGCGACGCAACACTGAGGTCAGGTTTGCTAATTAGCCTACTTTTAACGTGCCGCTTGCTGACCGCTTATAACCCATCTACACCTTTTTACTTGTAACATCATTGCGTGGATTGATGAAGTTATGGCGCGAGAGACAGCGCCATCTAAGGATTATTTTAGTGAACCAATAAATTGTTACCGGAAACGCAAGCGGCGCAGTACCTTCCGCTTGGACACGATCGTCGATAGAGCGGAAGTAGCGAGACGGCGGCTAGATGGCGCTAGTAGAACGTGAACCGGATGCACCATTGACAGCGATAGTCTTTATAAGGAGCTGCGCTGTTGAATCGAGAAGCATTAATATCTGAGACGTCGCGGGGTACGGACCACTGCCTCAGACAATCAGTACTGACTTTATTGTGGTGCGCTGTCTACGTCGGACGGTCTTGCATTACGCTCGGTGTCGACGCACGTGTTTGTTTCCATAATGTAGGAAGTCGTTAGTAAAAGAAAAATATAGTTAAGGCCGCTGCATACGTGACGGGTTTTTATACGGACGGGACGGGAATTATTGCAAGCATCGTTTTGATACAAAATGTATATAAAATCGTCGCCGACGATGTTTACCACGTCCCGTAAGTGCCACGTTCCCGTCCCGTCCGTGAAATATGCACGTTCATATACATTTTGTATCAAAACGATGTTTGCAATAATTCCCGTCCCGTCCCGTCCGTATAAAAACCCGTCACGTATGCAGCGGCCTTTACTTCGATTTAAATTATCTTTCGTTCAAGTACCCAAGTCAGTGCCCTCATCCATCTTAAACTATGTCAGATTATGGTTAAGACCGGATGCTTCACATCTCGGCCACCCATCCATGATCTCATGAGGGTATCTGCGACATCAGAAGTGGGATCTAACTCAGTCAGCCCACGTAGAGAAAACAGTGAATCTAACGAGAAACAGTGTAGTGATAATGTGTGTGCTTCTGTACGCGATGGAAATAACCGATAATGGCGATTCATTGTCACTATGAAGGAGAAATTAAGCTACATGAAGATTGTTCTAAACTGAAGATCACAAGCGGCAGTCAAAGTGCGGCGATTAACCAAGTGGGAATCACTTGCTTTCATTTTGATGTACAAGGACAATACGTGTCTAACTGCCCTGAGCGGAGCAGCAGGAAGGCGAGCAACAGTACTGCGGTCAGCCAGGTCAAAGAATAGTGAGTGGATCTGTAGTAAGCGCACCAGCTGGAATTTTACGTCACCCCGGTGAGCAAAACGACAGCCTATCCTCCAATAGGCTCAATAAATATAGTCAGTATTTTTTAAGTAAACGTCAGGCGTGCGCTAAATTACTGTTAAAAAAATAGTTTTTAGTGAGTTCATGTAGCGTAATATCAATACAAATATGAAATAAAGTAGTGCAAAGTGTTACAGAGTGAAGTTCAGTCTCAGTGATATCTCTTTTCATATAAATTTAACTTAAATAATAACTAATACAACAGTTCTACCCGCAATAACATTTAAAAAGTACTACGATATTATATGAGATCAAACTGATCTATGTTTAAAGCTGAGTACTTTAAGTGTTTCACCTGAATATAGTGTATAAAATATACGAAGCTTGCAGGCAGAGCCGCATAGAAGGATTGGCCGGTTTACAAGAAATCACACTATTATCTTTTAGAGCCTACGTATTAACTTGTAGCAAGACGTGTGAACATCTGTTGCCTTTCTAACCCAAATAGTCAACATGAACAAGTGTGGAGCTTGCGGTAAATTTGTGACTGGGAAAGGCACAAATACCACCGTAGTACGCTGTTGCAAGTGCACTAATGGTTACCACCGGGCCTGCATAAGTTCGTCTTCTTCTTTCAATACAGCAACTATTAAAAGCGACTGGCTATGTTCAAATTGCGAAAGACCCTGTGCAAAAGCCGACAATTCCACATATCCTACCCCTGTGGAGGAGCCCTTGGCGTCATCCATAACACCTTGTTTACCGTCACACACTACCAGTGATGGCCAGGAGGATGGTGACGTGTTTTATAATACGGCAGATGAAGATGTTAATCTTGAATTAGCCCATGAACTACGTGCCATTAGAAAAGAACTGAAAGCCGTGTGGTTGGCGATAGAGACATGCAACAGCGAGGTAAGCAGTTTGAGACACACACTGATAAAGAATGAAGAGCGAATCATCAGTCTGGAAAAAAGGATTGAAGTGCTAGAGGATCGCCCCGTGGGGGTGGAGGTCTCGCAACAAACTATTAATAATATGGAAGAAACAGTGTCATCCCTACGATCAGAGCTGAACGACCGAGACCAACAGCTTTTATTGAATGATGTCATTATAGCCGGACTGCCTGAAGAAAAGGAGGAAAGTCCAACGCATTTAATTAAAGTTATTGGCTCTAAACTTGGGGTCTCCATAGAAGACGCCGATTTGGTCCATGCTGAACGCATTGGATCCGTGCGCAGAAATATGGTGGAGGAAAATGTTAACCAACAGTCGCGCCCCCGACCCATTGTTGTGAAGCTGGCAAGGCGAGCGACGCGCGATAGTTTGCTGCGTGCAGCGCGTGTGCGACGGCAATTGACCACCGTGGATGCTGGAATGCCGGGGCCCACTCGGCGGATATATCTGAATGAGCATCTAACTCGAACCAATAATCAACTGTTCTACAAAACGAAGGAAATTGCCCGTCAAAAAAACTGGAGATTTGTCTGGACGACGAATGGAAAAATCCTAGTAAAAAAGGAGGCAGGCGCTCCGACACAGCGAATCTTTAGCGACAAAGACATTGGTAAATTTTTTGTATAACAAGTAATTTGGATACATGTACTAAAGTAACTAATCATAAGAGATCTCTAATAGTTATGTTGTTATCTTGGCATGTATTGTATGGAGGTGTTAAAAGTCCTGATAACGTCGTTACATTTAGACGTATTTATAAATTACAGTCATTTTTGCTTGTCAATTTTATTACATATTTTAGTGTTTATTTTTGTGTAATTCTAATATGTTTCTATAATAATTCAATTAGTCACTTGCTATTGCATAATTTGATATTAAATCGATTAATTTTCTCTACAATATATCAAAAACTGTTAAATAATTTACGTGTATACTATCTTCATTATTTTAAACCTAAACTATTCTTAGCTAATAATGGTACCTTCAAGCATAATAAATTTCCCTGTTATAATCAGGCTAAATATTTATTGAATAATCTTTACCATATAAACAATTGTGATCTTTTTATTTATTTTACATTTTTATATACTATTTTATATATCAGCCTGTTTATTTTTACGCTATATACTAAGTTTAAAATAATTATTATACAAATCCTTAACTTGAACAAACTAATTGCGAAATACACTTTTTGTATTGTAATTCTTTTCATTTCCAGTAGTAACCCGATAAAATATGAGGAACTTTTTTGCAAACCTGTTACTTCTAATTGCCAAGAGATATTAGTCACACAATGTTGATTGATAAATATCTCAAGGTTGGTTTGCTAAACGTGGGGTCTCTGGGAACAAATCATGATGATTTTGTAGGATTGTTAACAAATCATCCAGTCGACATCCTAGCAATTAATGAGACTTGGTTGCGACAAGGAGAAGATGACCGGGCACCGGCCGTGCCTGGCTACCGACTGCGTCATGTGCCAAGACACAGCAGTACTGGGAGGGGTAGGGGCGGTGGTGTCGGTTTTTACATCAAGCAAGGTATAAGCGCCCGCTTGCAATCAAACGGCTCGGACGTTAGGTTCAAATCCGTCGAGCAATTATGGTTAACACTCACTGTTAACGGTCAAAAAATTGCTATCGGCACAGCCTATCGTCCACCATGGTTGGATCTGGATTTGTTCCTTGATGCTGTAAATGAGACAATGAGTGCCTTGGCCTATTGTGATAAGTTTATTTTACTGGGCGATTTCAATGTTAATCTTTTAAAAAGCGATGACATCATGACAAGGAAAATCAATATTTTTTTACATTCGGTGGGTTTGTCACAACTGGTTGCTGGTCCTACTCATTTCACAGACACTTCTGAGACTCTAATCGACTTAGTATGCACGGATTTAAAATTTAAAATCCTAAATATATTACCGTACAAAGCCATTAATGGCCATTGTTATATATATTGTGAGTTGCTTGCGAAAAGACCTAAATTTGTTCCACATACTGTAATCTTCCGACCCTTAAAACACATATGTATTGACCGACTGCAAGATGATTTGGACAAAATGCCTTGGGATTCTATAGCTCAAATGTCTGATGTTGATGGAATGGTCTATGCACTCACTTATTATATGAAAAGTTTTTTCGACATCCACGCTCCGGTTACAAAGAAATTCGTTAAGAATCCCCAGTATCCATGGATAACTGATAACATCAGGCTTATGATGCGGCTTAGAGACGAAGCACTAATGTCATATAGAAACACGAAAATGGAGTCAAAAAAGAGATATTATAAAGAACTGAAATCCTTAGTCAACACCTCTCTTTTTCATGAAAAAACTGCGTACTTTAGACATAATATAAATAATCAAATAAAAAATCCTAAGATTTTATGGAAAAATATTAAACACTATGTTCTTCCCAAAAAACAGGAAGACCATCTCCCATTGCACTTTGATGATCCTAACGAAATTAATACCCATTTTCTTAACGTACCGGGTAATCCTCAAACTAGTCTCTCATATATCACCTACTTTGAGTTCCATAGGTTTACAAATGAAACGTTTAATTTGAAAGCGGTCTCTTCGGATGTCGTCTCTCGGATTATTCATAGTCTTAAGTCGAAAGCTATAGGATACGATGGTATATCTCTGGATATGGTTAATTTAACACTCTCCCATACTTTGCAACCCATCACCGATATAGTGAATCAATCCATGCGATCATCAATAGTACCTGAAATGTGGAAGGTGGCTGCCGTTAAACCGCTACCAAAAAAGCCCAACCCTCTGGAAGCGAAGGACCTTCGTCCAATTAGTATCTTGCCGTGTCTTTCAAAGGTGTTGGAAAAAGTCGTAAGCCAACAGCTCACGGATTTTTTGGAACGTAATGACGTTTTACCAATGTTGCAGTCTGGCTTTAGACGTTCCAGAGGCACTACAACCGCGTTGCTAGATGTCACGGATAACATCCTTGCCGCCCAAGACCAGGGCATGTGCACGGTCTTGGTGCTGCTGGATTTTTCCCGTGCTTTTGATGCAATAAATATACCTCTACTTTTGGCGAAGTTACGATATACTGGATTTGGGCATAATAGCATACAATGGTTCCACAGTTACTTGGAAAATCGTAAACAATACGTGAAACTACATACAAGTGCTGGAACTTCCAGAGAATCATCTTTTGCCTCGTTAAATAGAGGTGTGCCCCAGGGCTCTATTTTGGGACCGATTTTATTTATTTTATACACGGCAGATATTACTAAGTGCCTTCAAAACTGCCAGTATCATGTTTATGCAGATGATGTCCAGGTCTATATCTCATTTCGACCAGGCGAGCATGACAAGGCAATAAAACTGTTAAATGCGGATCTCAATAGGATAGCAACGTGGTCTAAACAGAACTGTTTAGTTTTAAATCCAACCAAAACAAAGTACATGGTATTTGGTAGTAAAAACCAAATTGAAAAGTTACCCACTGAATTTCGAGTTACAGTTCTAGATGTCCAAGTAGAACGAGTGCATGAAGCACGGAACCTTGGCCTGCAAATGGATGACAAACTGAGGTTTGAAAAACATGTAACTGATGCAGCACATAACTGTTTCTTTCGGCTAAAAGTTTTGTATAAAATGAGACCTTATTTATCCGAGGAACTGCGAATACAGCTTGTTGAATCCCTGGTGCTATCCAAATTAAACTATGCGGATGCTGTATATGGCTCTCGGTTATGCTCTCGTACAGAACGATTAGTGCAGAGGGTTCAGAATGCATGTGCTCGATTTTGTTTCAGCATTCCACCACGGAGCCATGTTACCCCATTTCTTAATCAAAATCTTTTGTTAAAAATGAAATCACGGCGGTATTTACACTTGGCATGTTTATTGTTCAATGTTATCAAATATCAGCAGCCAAGGTACTTATACAAAAAATTGGTTTGGATATCCGAAAGGAATAAATATGTTACAAGGAAGTGCGCTCAACTATTATTAATTCCAGCCCATAAAACAACATCTTTCCGAGGGAGTTTTCGCTATGCTGCAACCATGGACGTATAAAAAAAGGCGGACGGAACTCTGGCTAAGACAAAAGTGAGACGCCAAAATGGCGGCAGCTCTGTATGTGTGAGTTAATTTTGGGGTTGCCAAGATACACAAAATTTTGCAATAAGAACATGGTTAAAATATAAAAAAAAATTGTTCGAAATTGTTATGTTTAACTTTAACATCCTAAATGCTGAGTATTTTTTTTATAATAATGTCTTTTACTTTGAGAGGTTTTTGAAATTTCCTCTAATTTCAAGAAGTGTTGAAAACGATTCTAAATTAAAAGAAATGCTTTCATTACCAAACATTTTGTTTTGTGATAATATATTTATGTTGCCTAACTATAATTTATTGCGCACCTCTTGAGAAGCACTGGTATTAAATGGTACAGTAACAGTTTATTCCTCTGCCACGTGTTTTGACTCAAACAAATATTAAAACAAAATAAAGCACTGGGGATTAAAATAATGTATGAATATTTTTACGATTCGACGACACGGTTGGCGCAGTGGTTGAGCGATCGACTGCTGCGCAGCATGTCGCGGGTTCGATCCCCGCACGGAAGAAATATTTGTACGACCTACAAGTATTTGTCCCGGGTCTGGGTGTTTTTATATCTATAATATGTATGTATTTACAAAAATAATTTATTTAAGTAGTTTATCATCCATCTCGTTACCATAAAACAAGCATTAAGTTGCTTAGCTTGGGACGAGATGGCGTTGTGTGAAATGTCCAAGGATATTTATTATTATTATATACCGACACAATAGCTACAATGTACATTTAAATTTTGAAAAAATAAGCGGCATATTTTCATTTTTTTTTGTATTATCCATGTCTTGGTAGATTCCTAATTTACCTTTTAAGGTACTGCATAAGTAACAACACGCCGGAGTCCTCCTTTAGTTGTTTATAAGTCATCCGCATCAAAATGTATACTGCAAATGACACTGTATTTGTTTGGAATCCAATCGTTTTCACCATTACAATTTCTACAGAAGTAATTTCAATTCAATCATTTCTCCATACTTAATTTTCCTTAGAAAATTTAGCAAAAGGAATATAAAATAAAATACCCAGTAGTAACTATTCAATAATTAACCATAATAATATATTGATTTTTATAATAAACGAAAAATTGCCCACATTTCGGTTAATTTGCACACGTGAGTATTGGCAACACTGAACTTAAAATTAATTGTTTTGTTCTAGCAAATACAAATTGATTTTAATGTATATAATCTGGAAATAAGTGATTGAATTATTCATTTACGTATGAAACGTGATTCCTGGATTGTTTTTCTTTCGGTCACTACGGTTTTTACACCATTTTACCACGCAAGACATGATTTATAGTTTTTATTTTTTCATCGCATATTGCGTCTTTAAGCATCGATGTTCACGCGCGTAATGGCCGACTAATGTGTAAAAGTGTGCGTGCTGGCCTGTACATATAGCTGATCTGGCCGACTATGATGTCACAGTTTTTAGTTAGCGAGACTCTGTCCGACTTTTTTTATACGTCCATGGCTGCAACCAAATGTTGGAACAATATACCTCCACCGATCAAAGATGCATGCATCCTCACAACTTTTAAATCACGATTGCGTCAGTATTTGGTTGAGGCACAGCGAAAACCTGTTTTAAACTCGACATGTAATATTAACTATATTAACTATAATTTATCATAATTGGGATTTTAAAATTATTTTAATTGGCTTATGTGCCCTGTGACAATATTCAATTCAATACTATCCAATAATTAATTAATTATTTATTATTCACATTTTTATTCATTTCAGCCTTATTATTAACAATCATTATTTAGTTATGTTAATTAATTATCATTATAATACTCAATGACTTATATTTTAATAATGTCAATTCCTGTATACTCTCTGTAACATACAGATTTGTTTAATCTGTTTTTATCAAATCATTACGCCTTCAATTGAGAAATGTTTTAATAATTTATAATTTGTAACTTAAACTTCATAAACTCTGTTTAGCTTTATAATTTGTTTAGTTTCTGGTTTCCGGGCTGGAGCTGAAAATCAGTGCTGCAGAAACCTGCAGTGTATGCTGAGCTCCTGCCTTTTAGACACTATATTGTGACCTAAATTGTTTTACTATCCTGTATGTGTGTGTCTAATAAAAGTTTTTTCTTTCTTTCTTTCTTTTCTTTCAGTTTCCATTTTATTACTCGGGTAAATTGTATGGTATACGATTTTACGATAGTGTGACTTTGACTGGTATAAGACAAACTTCTATCACATCAACTTCATAAATTTTGGTCACTGTTGTAGTTGATAAAATTGTAACATTTGCGATATTGTCCCTCTAGTATGAAGGTTCAAAAGCCCAGATCTAAGGTGGGTTAAGAATGAAAGCCTGGAGAACCTTGAAATAACCAATTTATTGCCTTCTTATAAAACTCACCCTATCACAACTGCGGTGAAAGTCACCGAGCGTCCGATTGCCGTTCCAAAGGGGAGGTGAAAGGCAATGCAGCCAGTACTGCCACTTCAGCGTCAAGCTCTGAGGGGCCGAGGCCGCGGTCGGACTTACTGTTTCAGATGCGGCAACGCCGGACTGTTGGCTACGAAGTGTCCACGTGGCAACAGCAGAGGAGCTGGCGCGGCAGGAGGTGCAGGCAGTTCCGGAGCAACGCCTGCAGCGGCGGCGAGTAACGAGAGGCGTGTGCGTGGAAGTTTGCTATGCAAGCAAATCAGCGGTACCCTGATGAACACTTGTGAGTCGTATCCATTTTATTATGATTCGGGTGCCGAATGCTCTCTCATCTAAGATTGTGTTGCGTCAAAGCTTAGTGGAAAGCGGGTAAATAACATTGTCAGTTTGACAGGTATCGGTTATAGTAGTGTGAAAAGTAACCTACAAATTTGGTGATTAGTGATTTACGATTAGAGAGCAAAGCGACACAGAATATTGAGTAAAATGCAAATTATGATGAAAATCGATTTGATCAAAGAGAAAGCGCTTTACTCTAAGCGAGCGTAAAAATGCCCCCATGATCGTGTCAGAAAGACTCCGATCACCAAGTTCCTCGAGAATTTAATGTCATAGTTGATGACCGTGGTAGCGACACCACATTTGATTAAGAATGGCTTGTATACTCATACTCGAAGTTTTAGACTGCACCACATGAGGAACATGTGGCGATGGGTCTGCAAGGAATCGTTGGTGCGATTCCTGTCTGTGTTGGTGCACAGAGCTCTTCAATGAGATTTTAGACTGCACCTCATGACTGACATGGTGGCGATGGGTCTTGACTGCACCTCATAAGTGAAATGTGGCGAGGGTCTTGACTGCACCTCTTGTAGCATGAGGCGATGAGTCTGCAAGGAAACTCTTCAATGAGATTTTGGACTGCACATGACTGACATGGTGGCGATGGGTCTTGACTGCACCTCATAAGTCAAATGTGGCGAGTCTTGACTGCACCTCATGTAGCATGTGGCAATGAATCTGCAAGGAATCGTTGGTGCGATTTCGGTCTGTGTTGGTTCACAGTTATGGTAAAAAAATCATGAGTGCGCGTGTAATGTAATATTATAGATTCGACTTTGAGCATTACATTACTACCGCCCACACCGACGAGCGTTCGCGTGTAATGTAACATTTAGTACATAGAGATTTGAATTTGCGAGGATTCTGATTTAATTGTTTCCGTAATGTCAGACGAAGCGGTCATTGTGCTGAATGCGGCAATATTAATTCGACGTTGTTATTTACGTGAAATAAAAGAAAAGAAAAGATATTGGTGCCATTCATCATCATCATTTCAGCCAAAAGACGTCCACTGCTGGACATAGGCTTCCCCCAAGGATTTCCACAAAGGTCGTTCCTGGGCCGCCCACATCCACTGCTTTCCGGCGACCTTAACCAGGTCGTCGGTCCACCTTGTGGGAGGCCTACCAGCAATGCGCCTTCAGGAACGCGGTCGCCACTCGAGTACTTTTCTGCCTCATCGGGCGTCGGTCCTGCGAGCTGTGTGCCCTGCCCACTGCCACTTAAGTTTGGCAGTCCGGTGGGCTATGTCAGTTACCCTGGTTTTCCTGCGTATCTCCTCATTTCTGATTCGATCTCGCAGGGAAACTCCGAGCATAACCCTCTCCATTGCCCTTTGGGTGACTTTGAGCCTTCTGATGGAGCCTGTAGCGGCTCTTCGAGGCTAGTTGGTCAACGTCGGGAGGAAGGTTGAATGATACGACTTGTCTGTGCAACTGTGTAATACCAACTGTCTATCTGCAATTTATTTCTTCATTCTCTAGGCTGACTCCGGAATTCATAACAACACCAAATACGTATTTTGCTGTATGTGCAGACTGCACAGATCCCATAGTGAGCGACCACGTCTCTGTTCCATATGTCATCACTGGCAACACACATAGGTTGAAGACTTTTGTCTTCAGACACTGCGGTATTGTGGACGAGAGAAGAGTTATTAACCAACGTATAAAGAATTAAAGAACTCTTTGCAATGACAGCCTTTCCGCACTTGTAATGAAATATACAATTTTTTTATAATAAAATTGTAATGTTCAAATGATAATTTTATAAAGCGAGTGCTAAACGTTTGCGTTTATATTTGCGGGAATCCCCGAAAATGCGGTTCGTTTTCAAGCATAGACAATGTGAGGGTTGTCATTCGTGTAAAAAAGTAAATATTATATAGTTAAAGTACCGATGACGTAATCATCATCTATACTCCCCTACGCCCCATGTCATTCTAAATAAGCAAGACAAGACTGGCATCGCGTTGCCGAGTCTCACACACTACTACGTATGGACTATGTATAAAGTCTATGTATAAAGACTATGTATAAAAAAAAAATCATAAATAAAGTTAAATCGCCAAGCAGGAAGAATTACGAAAATCATCATCATCATCATTTCAGCCAAAAGACGTCCACTGCTGGACATAGGCCTCCCCCAAGGATTTCCACAAAGGCCGGTCCTGGGCCGCCCGCATCCTCTGCTTTCCGGCGATCTTAACCAGGTCGTCGGTCCACCGTGTGGGAGGCCTGCCAGCACTGCGCCTTCCGGAACGCGGTCGCCACTCGAGGACTTTTCTGCCCCATCGGGCGTCGGTCCTGCGAGCTATGTGCCCTGCCCACTGCCACTTAAGTTTGGCAATCCGGTGGGCTATGTCGGTGACCCTGGTTTTCCTGCGTATCTCCTCATTTCTGAGTCGATCTCGCAGGGAAACTCCGAGCATAGCCCTCTCCATTGCCCTTTGGGTGACTTTGAGCCTTCTGAAGGAGCTTATTACGAAAATAATAAGAAGTAATTATTTCTAATGAGTCTCGCTCGCACAGATGCCATGACCGCCGTCCTCAGGGTTTGTAAACGTTTTAACTGAGACTGTAAGGTTTGTGCTTGTTTGCATTTGGTTTTTTTATTGGCTTTTAGGAGGCATTCGGCAAAATTTCAGCAGAAAAATGGCAAAATTGCATCAGTGACGTAAAAAAAGAGGAATCGAACTTAGAAAGACTAGATGAGACTGTTGACAAAACTGTTGATTGATTTGTAATAAACGTGACAGGCGAGACGTCGTCGGAAAGCAGTAACTGCGATACAGAGGAATCGGATTCTGATCTTAGAATTTTCTTTTTTTTGTTTCTGCAGAGTTAGTATTTGTGCCTCGATTTTTATAACAGTTATATTTATATAGTGTAAAATCTAAATAAAAAAAAAATATTATTACAGTAATTTATATAATAAGTTAGTAATTTTTTTTCTCCTTCAAACATTTTATGTATAACAAAAATGTTTGTGACCACTGTCAGTAGGTAAAGAGGTCATTATACGAAATTCTTCCTGCTTCGCGTTTTACCTATAGTACATAATTTGCCAGCGTATAGCGTGACGAAGCGTCGCCATGGCAATTCTCGCCACGCCGAAAATCAGGTTTACCCTCGCCTATAGATGTTGTTCGTTTTTTTTTATTATATTAAGTAATCAAATCTAAAAAATAATAAATCTCTCTCTCTTCTCTCTTTAATATTTTTTTAAATACAGTTTAATTTAAAATAAATTAAATTACAGTACATAAATAGACTTGTCACTAAGAAAAATGTCCTTCCCTAAATGCTAATTATCTTTATAGTACATATACAGGGTGTCCCAAAAATAGCACGCCACAGCGACACTGGAGGTAGGCTAGCCCTAGGTCTATTACACCAAAAAAAATGGCTGAAGAAAAGTCTCATGGATTACGAGATATTTGATTTTTTCGATATTTTTTAAATTCCCCATTTTTTTCGTTTTATGTAACAAAAACATCAACTTAATGTTTTTTTTTTATTCTAAACTCGTTACTGATAGTTTTTGGAGTAAAGTAAACTAATCATTGGTCGGTAATTGCTGTAAAATACAAAAAATAGTCACTTCGGTCTTTGACTCAATCAAGTGAATAAACAGTAAATTAAACTTTATTCAGCTGCCCTTGAAAAAAAAAGTTCTACGCTTGGCTTGCAATTAATTTAAAAAACTAGCCCTTTCTATGCTGATTTAAAAATGGTATGATAAGTACACAATAAATTAAGAAATTCGGTTTTTGTTAAGATGGACCTTTCCAAGTCATTAACAAAATTCATTAATTGCTACACAAAAGGTACCTAGGTGACTCGCGTATAACGGTGGCTCATCATTTCAGCCAAAAGACGTTCACTGCTGGACATAGGCCTCCCCCAAGGATCTCCACAAAGGCCGGTCCTGGGCCGCCCGCATCCATTGCTTTCCGACGACCTTAACCAGGTCGTCGGTCCAACGTGTGATAGGCCTACCAGCAGTGCGCCTTCCGGAACGCGATCGCCACTCGAGGACATTCCTGCCCCATCGGGCGTCGGTCTTGCGAGCTATGTGCACTGCCCACTGCCACTTAAGTTTGGCAATCCGGTGCCTGGATGGCATTTATTATCTTACCTTGCTGTTTTTCTTTGTCGGTTTGTAACGTATTTTTAATATTAATGTGAAAATAACTCATAGATATATCCCTAATAAAAAAACTTATGACATTTAAAAATTATTATAAGTCTAATACTAAAAATCAATAATAAAGTTTAAACAAGTGCTCGAATTGTCTACTTCCACTTCTAACGAATAAGCGACATCTTTTTATAAAAGATTGTATAAGCCGTCTTAAATTATTTCTTGAGCCGCTGCAAACAACCTTATTCTTAGTTCATTATGTTTATGAATGCGTTTGACATACACTCTATCCTTCATATCATATCTTTGGGTCAGGATACCGTGGAGGCCATGGTATTGACCCTTTTGGACCAATACAACGATCTGGAAATGTGTAATGAAGATAGTCGCGGACTTGGCGAGCGCAGTGTGCGGGGCAGCCATCGTTTTTAAACCACATTCTTTGAACTAAAGCTATTGGGACATTATCTAAGAGAATCGTCAATTACTTGGTTTTAATGTTCATGTATGCTGTTATCTTACTTTTAACTTAACGTTGTCATATACTATTATCAGTTTCTCAGACAAATTTCAATGATAAAAAATTCATTCGCCAGTTCAATTAAGCTTTTTTTGTAAACCGTGATAATTAAAACTAGAAGCGTTCGTTAAGGTGAATGTTCCAGGGTAGCCCGCGAAATTCAAATTTTCTTACGTTTTTTGCAATTTGCAGGTCAGTGCTAGGTTGTATGTTGATTAAAATGTTATTCGCGGCTGTAAGACGTATGTAGTTAAAGAATTATAATCATCAATACAACCCTCCGAGCTCATAAAGGTGCAAGAAAAACTTTTTCAAGCTCAAAGTACGCTGGAACATTCACCTAAGAGGTGACACAATAACTGATTTTCTTAACTTAATGTGTACTTATTATACCATTTCTAAATCAGCATAGAAAGGGCTAGTTTTTAAAATTAATTGCGAGTCAAGCGTAGAACTTTTTTTTTCAGCGGTAGCTTATTAAATTTGAACTTACTGTTTATTCACTTGATTGAGTCAAAGACCGAAGTGACTATTTTTTGTATTTTACACCAATTACCGACTAATGATTAGTTTACTTTACTCCAGAAACTATCAGTAATGAGTTCAGAATAAAAAAATAAACATTATGTAAGTATTTGTGACGATTTTGTTACAAAGAACGAAAAAAACGGGTAATTTTAAAAACATCGAAAAATTCGAATATTTCGAAATCCATGAGACTTTTCTTAAGCCATTTTTTTGTGTGGAATAGACCTAGGGCTTGCCTACTTCCAGTGTCGCTGTGGCGTGCTATTTTTGGGACACCCTGTATAATAGTATCTATAATATCATCAGTACTTAGTTCTATTAACATTCTTTAGTTTCATTAAGCATTAATAGTCTAGTCAACAAGTTCAAAAACGTGAAAAATAGAGATAAAGGTCCTAAAAATATGAGCGATCGCTCATTCGATTCGGAATCACCTCTAGAAAGTAGTAGTGCAAAAATTTGTGTTGTTTTATTTATTTTAATAATTAATAAAAAAAACTTTTTTGCACTTTTCAATAAATAGTTGTTTTATATTTTTTTATGCTTCAGAAAAACTAATAAACAATTAAATAATTTATAATAATTTTTTTTCACCCTTTTTTCATAAAACAAAATTATGATTTGTAAAAAGAAAACAATTTCTTAATTTATTATTTAAACCATCGAAAAGGTAAAAATACTATTTTAAACAATTAATTTTTTTTATTAAGAACATTATTTAATATGGACAACAAAATAGCAAAAACAATTTAAAAAATAATATTGATTTTCACTATTTGTTAAAAAAACGACCTAAGTTACTTGCCATTGCTCAATGTGAAAACAGGTATAGCAAAACATTAATTGAAACAAAACGTTTTATCAAAATTTTTTAGATATTTCATTTTGCAATAGTTGTAAAAAATCATAATTAACAAATTAATAAACTTTTATGAACATTAATCACAGGATCTTATGAAGTATATTTAACGAAAGGGCTCTACGTTGTAAGTTTCAGATTTGTAGGCCAATTATTTATAACTTTTATCCCATAATTTATGCCAACGGAGATTCGGAAAAAATTGGTTAGTTAACAATTGACAAACCTTTTGAAAAATTGTGATAAAACTTTTTTCCAACGGGGATCGATTCTTTCAAGTGCTAAGAACATACTAGAATTTTTTCAAATTTTTTAAATACATGGACGTATAAAAAAAGTCGGACAGAGTCTCGCTAACTAAAAACTGTGACATCATAGTCGGCCAGATCAGCTATATGTACAGGCCAACACGCACACTTTCACACATTAGTCGGCCACTACGCGCGTGAACATCGATGCATAAAGACGCAATATGCGGCGAAAAAATAAAAACTATAAATCATGTCTTGCTTGGTAAAATGGCGTAAAAACCGTAGTGACCGAAAGAAAAACAATCCAGGAATCACGTTTTATACGTAAATGAATAATTCAATCACTTATTTCCAGATTATGTACATTAAAATCAATTTGTATTTGCTAGAACAAAACAATTAATTTTAAATTCAGTGTTGCCAATATTCACGTGTGCAAATTAACCGGAAGGTGGGCAATTTTTCGTTTATTATAAAAATCAATATATTATTATGGTTAATTATTTAATAGTTACTACTGGGTATTTTATTTTATATTCCTTTTGCTAGATTTTCTAAGGAAAATTAAGTATGGAGAAATGATTGAATTAAAATTACTTAGTAGAAATTGTAATGGTGAAAACGATTGGATTCCAAACAAATACAGTGTCATTTGCAGTATACATTTTGATGCGGATGACTTATAAACAACTAAAGGAGGACTCCGGTGTGTTGTTACTTAAGCAGTTCCTTAAAAGGTAAATTAGCAATCTACCAAGGCATGGATAATACAAAAAAAAAAAAAAATATGCCGCTTATTTTTTCAAAATTTAAATGTACTTTGTAGCTATTGTGTCGGTATATAATAATAATAAATATCCTTGGACATTTCACACAACGCCATCTCGTCCCAAGCTAAGCAACTTAATGCTTGTTTTATGGTAACGATGTGGATGATAGACTACTTAAATACATTTTTTTTTTGTAAAAACATACATATTATAGATAGATAAACACCCAGACCCGGGACAAATACTTGTAGGTCGTACAAATATTTCTTCCGTGCGGGGATCGAACCCGCGACATGCTGCGCAGAAGTCGATCGCTCAACCACTGCGCCAACCGTGTCGTCGAATCGTAAAAATATTCATACATTATTTTAATCCCCAGTGCTTTATTTTGTTTTAATATTTGTTTGAGTCAAGACACGTGGCAGATGAATAAACTGTTACTGTACCATTTAATAACAGTGCTTCTCAAGAGGTGCGCAATAAATTATAATTACAATAAAAAAAATTTTTGGTAATGAAAGCATTTCTTTTAATTTAGAATCGTTTTCAACACATCTCGAAATTAGAGGAAATTTCAAAAACCTCTCAAAGTAAAATACATTATTATAAAAAAAATACTCAGCATTTAGGATGTTAAAGTTAAACATAACAATTTCGAACAATTTTTTTTTATATTTTATCCATGTTTTTATTGCAAAATTTTGTGTATCTTGGCAAACCCCAAAATAAACTCACACATACAGAGCTGCCGCCATTTTGGTGTCTCACTTTTGTCTTAGCCAGAGTTCCGTCCGCCTTTTTTTATACGTCCATGTTTAAATATTACACTCACAGGCACAATTAACCGCCCACCTATATAATTCGTCGTCCTGTTTGTTTACTTTAACTATGGCTTATCTACTGTTTTATTTTTTGTTAAGTGGATACTCTAGCAATAAATTAAACTTATTCGGTTTTATAAATTTGTGTCACCGAAGGATGTTCTGAATTTAGTCGTTTTTTGATATGGTTGCCGTTGCATTACCTTGCTAACATTTCCTTCTCTTTTCTACCATAGTGTGTGAATATTATTTAATTTGAGTTTGTAGTGTTCACGTATTGTTTGTGACTGTAAAAAATGCCACTCGATGCGACTGGTGCAGCTAGGGCAGTGGCTTTAGCTGGCGCTGGGTACAGCCAACGTCGCATCGCTCGTACACTCGGTGTACCTCGAACCACGGTACGGGATGCCATCACGATTTCGGGAGACAGGTTCATACACCCGCAGGCCAGGTCAAGGCCGAAATCGATGCACTTCAACTCGAGACGACCGCTTCGTTGTCAGTAACGTGTTGAGAAATCGCTTCTGCACCGCTACTGAAGCTCGTACGCGCCTTTTTGAGGTGAGAAATGTCAGTGTGAGTGAACGTACCATTAGAAGAAGATGGCAGAAAGAAATCTGAGAGCTTTTCGTCCAGCTCGCCCTCCACAACTGCTCCCACAACACTGTAGAGCTAGACTTGCTTTTGCGCGAGAGTATGCTGACTGGACTGTGGAGGAATGGAAGGACGTACTGTTCTCAGATGAAAGCAGAATAGCCTTAAGAGGTCCAGATGGACGTCAGCGTGTCTACAGGCGCCAAAATGAAAGGTTTGCTCCATGCGCTATAACCGAAACAGTTGGTTACCAGGGAGGGTCCGTAATGGTTTGGGGAGGTATCTCTTACGAGGCTCGTACCAATCTTGTTGTGTTCGATAGAGGCAGTGTAAACGCTCGTAGAAGAAGTTGTCCAAGACCATGTCGTACCTTTTGCACCCTTCATTGGAGAAAACTTTAGATTAATGCATGACAATGCACGTTGCCATACCGCTAGACTCGTGACTGAATACCTTAATGAGGTCGGGATTCAAGTTTTACCATGGCCGGCACGCAGTCCCGATCTTAACCCCATTGAGCACATTTGGGACAACTTAAAAAGAAGTGTTCGAGCAAGGGAACCAGCCCCTTCGACCCTAGGAGAGCTCAAGACGGCTGTGGTAGAGGAGTGGCATAATATCCCCCAATCGGATATCCAAGACATTATGGATGGATTGCCAAACCGGCTCCAAGAAGTTATTAGAGCCCGAGGCGGCAACACCCATTATAAATTTGTTTCTTTTTTTTTAATTGGTCCACTTTTTACAAATTTAAAATTGTTAAATTTTCACCAAAGATTTTCACAAAATCGATTTTTGTTGTCCATCTTTAAATAAACGACTTTTTCTTTTCAAGAAAAGTTTTTTTTTTATCTTATAGGTAGCTTCCAATGTACCTCTCATAAAATGTGTTCTAAATTTGACGGTTTCTGCAAATTGATAGAAATACAAGGTGGGCGGTTAATTGTGCCTGTGAGTGTATATCTGATAAACTCTCTTTAGTTCTGTAAGACGTATGTAGTTATAGAATTATAATCATCAATACAACCCTCCAAGCTCATAAAGGTGCAAGAATGACTTTGACGGAAAAAAGCTTGGAGGGTTGTATTGATGATTATAATTCTATAACTACATACGTCTTACAGCCGCGAATAACATTTTAATCAACATACAACCTAGCACTGACCTGCAAATTGCCAAAAGCGTAAGAAAATTTGAATTTCGCGGGCTACCCTGGAGCACCCACCTTATAGTACCCATGGAACTCTCATACTTGTATCAGTACCGCCCTCTATCTATGTTCAATGTAATCAGTCAAAATAATTTCCATAATTCTCAACAGATGTCGCTGCAACAACTTAGACGCCGATATGGTTTCTGTATATATATACCATAAAATACAAATATACCATCTTATAGCGTGACGAAGCGTCGCTGCAGCATGCCTCGCCACGCCGACAATCAGGTTTACCCTCGCCCTATAGGTGTTTCAAATCAACGGATTTTTGATTTTGATCATATCGGTTTTAAACTTACCATAACCAACAGAGTTGGTACATACTTCTAGAATACTACTTGAACCTCAAAACTCAAAGAGGGCTTTTCTCCCGAGTTTTGTTTGAATTTGTGGTACGCACAGCGCACAGTGATGTGTCGGATTTAGAACGATAAGCCACAAGAGAAGGAAAAATATGCCAGGCCACTTGTCCCGCAGGGCACAGTAGGCTAATTAATTACCCTCCATGCGGTTGGAGGAGGCTCGACTCAGCAGTGGGCTGAGAAGTAATAGTATAGTGAAGTGAAGAATACAAACCGCTATTCGAAATTGCATTCGCAGTTCAATATTCGCCTCGAAAGTAGTCGAGTCGACTACTTTCAATAGGTGACCGGGAGTCGACAGGTATTTCTCAAATAATTTCTATAACATCAAAATCTTTTAATTTGGCTGTGGACATGGCGTCACTGGAGCACAGCAGTATCTAATAAAATGTGACGTTCATACTACGTTTGGTATACAGCTCATTGCCAGGCTTCAAATCTATGCGGGCAGTGATAAATCCGGGACGACAGAAATCTGTCTCGTTACGTAAATCACAGCTCCCAATGCCGGTCGCGCGAAGGACGGAATGAGAAGTCACCCTGTTGTATCGTTATACCTAGTTTAATTTATACAAAAGGAAATACATGTGTAGTGTCGATCGCGAGCCAACCACCAGTCGCACTCGGCGGCGGTTACATACAGTTGATCGGTGTCAGGGCGAGGAGTCCCCCTGGGCGTCCTCGGCCAATGGCGCCCATGGCCAATGGCGCCCATGGCCAATGGCCACCGGCGCTAATGGCGCTTGTCGGCCAGCGCGGAGTGCTGCGACGCGGCCGAGTGCGCCGACGAGCAGATGTCCTGCACAGACGAGCCACTTAGAGGAGGCCAAGGAGGCCAAGGAGGCCAAGCGAGCGCAGTGCCAGCCACGGAACGAACCTTGTACGAGAAGAGCGGGAACTGCTCCTCCTGGATGCGCGCCAGTCCCGCCTCGGCGTCCGGCCCGGGCGGCGTGAGCTCCACCGACTCGCCCGTGAACTCCGAGTCGAAGTAGCGCGTGTCCGTCTCCGACTCCACCTGCGGCTTGAAGGGCGGCGGGATCTGCGACAAGCGGAGACGTCAGCCGGGGCCCGGGGCCCCACGACCCGCGACCTAGGTTCCTACCTTCTTGGCCACCAGGTCGGCCCAGTTGATGCACGCGAAGAAGGCGTGGCTCATGATGTCCAGCGCGTCGTCGGGGCCCGCGCCCAGGCGCGCCGCGGGGTCCTTGGTGAGCAGGCCGGCCAGCAGCGCGCGGCAGGGCGCCGACAGGGCGCGCGGGAAGCGCACCTCCTCGCTGAGGATGAGCGAGAACAGCACCTCGTGGTCGCGGTTGTAGAAGGGCAGGCGGCCGCACGCCATCTCGTACATGACCACGCCGGTGCCCCACCTGCAACGAGGCTCCGTTAGCCAGGCTCCCCTGCGGGGAGGGGGGGGCGGGGGCGGATACGAACCAGTCCACGGCGGGCCCGTAGTCGGTGTCCTCCAGCACCTCGGGCGCCAGGTACTCGGGGGTGCCGCAGAAGGTCTTGGTGGTGCGGCCGTACGTGATGTTGACCTGCACAGCGGGAGCGGGTCAGTGCCGCCCGGCCGGGCCTCGGGTCTCGGGCCTCGGGCTCCGCCGGGCGCCTCACCTTGCAGAGGCCGAAGTCGGCGATCTTGATATGGCCGTCCTTGTCCAGCAGCAGGTTCTCCAGCTTGAGGTCCCGGTAGATGATGCCCTTGGAGTGCAGGTAGCCCAGCGCCGACACGATCTCGGCGCCGTAGAAGCGCGTCCGCTCCTCGGAGAAGCACCGCTCCCGCGACAGGTGGAAGAACAGCTCGCCGCCGTTGGCGTACTCCATGACGAAGCAGACGCGGTCCGTCGTCTGGAACGAGTACCGCAGCGCCTGCGAACACGTGCGAGTGGCAGAGAGGGCCCGGCTCTGGCGCCTCTCACGGCGAGGGCGGCTAGGCCGGGCCACGCACCGTGAGGAAGGGGTGCTCGGTGTTCTTGAGCACGCGGTTCTCGGTGATGGTGTGCGCCACCTCGTCCTTCTGGATGATGATGTTCTTCTTGAGGATCTTCATGGCGTACATCTTGCCGGTGCCCTTCTCGCGCGACAGCACCACCTTGCCGAAGGTGCCCTTGCCCAGCACCTTGACGAACTCGAACTTCTCCAGCGTGACCCGCCGCGGGTCGCGGAAGCTGATGCCCAGCTGCGCCATCTCGCGGTCGTCGGGCTCGCCCCCCCCTCCGGCGCCCTCCCCCCCCGCCCCCTCCCGACGCGCTCAGCTGCTCCGCCACCTGCCGGATGGCGGCCACCCACGCCTCCCTGTCGACAGTCCCTCGATATTTATCTGACGGCTAGTAACTACACCTTTAGACAAATAAATGAAAGAATGGAACAATACTTTAAAATTGAATTGAAAGTGTGTACAGGCCGCGCCCAAAATTAAACAAACATGGTGACTCTTTAATATGTGGTAGGTTAGCACAACAAAGTTTGTGATGTTTCTCCATATTCACTACAATATGTTTGAATCTCCATCTCCATAATTCAAAGTTGGTGTCGCCAATGTGTATGTGGAAAAATAACAATAGCATAATCTAACTGGGGCATTCACACACGAAAATGACGAAAAAGGTTTCTGTGTGTAGCAGCATTACAAACTGATTTCATATTCAGTCATTAGATGGTGCTACAGAGATCTAATACCATGCACATGAAAAAACAAGTATTTCCATTACTGTTCCATTCAGGCCATAGGGGCCAGATGGGAGCTGTATGTTGGAGGCCGCCGCAAAGTTTCGCTCAATCCACAGTAAGTAAAAGCTACCATGCAGCATTTATATTGCTATTATTTATACTGTGTATAGTATACTTAGCTTTCAAGGGTAGGGTAACACTGCTACCCTTGAACTTGAACTGCACATGTTCTTAAATTGATATTAAATATAAGTATGGATAATGACAATGAACAACAATGTTCATCATCAACATATTGTGTATGTATTATTGCAAGACTGGGGTGGGATTTTTCTGTTATTACTAGCCTTTTTAGGTAAACTTTTAATTGCCAAAGATTATTAATTGGTTTTAAAAGTGCTGTTGTTGTTCTAAACCACAAACAGTGACGACAATGACGAATAATAATATAATAGGGAAAAGCAATATGACAAAAACATCCTCCACAAAATTGCCACAAATTAAATATGCACCTGACACCACTGCATGACAGCAAGTTCCTAGAAAATAGTGCCTAAAGTTTTAAATAATATTACTTTTTGTAGCTACTGTGCGTAAACAAATCAAAAATGTACATGCATAAAAGCATTTTTTTATAAACTGCCAAAGACAAAGTTATAGATCTTGACATGGTGATTCAGAATATGTAACTAACTCAATTTGGTAAAAAAATTTGGTTACAGCAGTTATAATATGTACGGCGGAGCACTGGCACACATAGCTAATGATAAAACATTTAGGGTTATTGCAGCTGTTTCTCTCCATAGAACCTGCATAGAAAATACAATTTGAAGGCTTTAAATTCTCCATTTAAGTCTACTATGCAAACAGTTAAAAAGTTATTACTAAATTATTATCTCAAAGGCTAAGAATGCGCACAATACATATCCTCAAGACCCCAAGAGGTGATAGAGTAAATAAAATTTGGAGTGGAACTACAGGTATTTCTTATCACTCAGACTAGCATCTATATATTTCATGTTCAATGTTCTAATCATGTTACTTCACTTTTCAAAAACTGTATAGTTAAGTATAAAGATGAGCTAATTATTTAAGATATTTTTAAGACTGTAACATCATTATTACCTCAGTACTTACATGAGAATGTAAGATGATGGTTTTAAATAAATTTGTATTTACATATCTAGAAAGCCACCGGCCATTGTGGTCATCTTCCACATTTGGCCACTGTTGCTGGCATTGGCCACTCACCGCTCCCGGTCGTTGTCGACGGAGAAGTTGCGCTCGATTACGTTGGTCCACTGCAGGCCGCGGATGGTGAAGGTGTGCGGCCGCGGCTTGTCCACGGCCATAATCTGGCAGTCACGCACCGTGAACCTGTTGAGAGGGTCGCGGTAGTTGTTGCGCTCCGGCTGCGCCTTGAAGCCCATGAGGTCTCCGTTGTCGAACAGGATGAAGTACCGGTCGCGCCAGTTGCGGATGTGCTCGCCGCGCTTCTGCAGCCAGCCCTCCTTGACGATGTTCCCGGGCGCGGCCTCCGCCATCGCGGCCATCGCGGCCGTCGCGGCCGCCGGCGGCCCGAGCCGGGTCGCGGTGCTCGCGGCTCGCTCGATGTTTGATAACAAACCGCCGCCCGATCTGGCTCGTGCGACCTCACCACGTTTCTTGCTTTCCTGTCGCTGCGCGGGTTTCACCTGGAGTGGATTGCAAGCAGCGCAGTGGCACACCACATTTTCTTGATCGAGGTCACAAATATAAACTTAAACTCTGCGTCACTCTTCACAAAAAAACAATAATGTGAACAATGTTACTACGTAGGTACGTAGCCTCGCGGTCGCAGGTAGACAGATTATGTTTGTATAATGACGGCGATGTCTGGCGCTTGGAGGAAAGGAGATGAATTTAGGTCACTTCGTAAGAAAAACAAGGATATCCGATACATACACGACTTACTTTTTCAGTTAGTCGTATAATAACCTATTTTGACAAATTAGTACGTATGTCTGCCACTAGGGGAACATACAACGCTGTATGGGCAGTGTTTCCCTCGTCATTTTGTATTACCCCATGTAACACAAAAATAGTAGCGGCATACTGAAGTCTTAATAAATAAATAAATATAAATATCTTTGGACATTTCACACAACGCCATCTCGTCCCAAGTTAAGCAACTTAATGCTTGTGTTATGGTAACGAGATGGATGATAAACTACTTAAATACATTTTTTTTTTGTAAATACATACATATTATTGATAGAAATGACACCCAGACTCCGAGCCAGTGCCTCTGGTTTAGACAAAGACACTTGCCCGACCCCGGAATCGAACCCGGGACCCGTTGATCCAAAGGCGGCACATCTAACCACTAGACCAATGAGGCAGTCCAGTATACGGCATACTGAACTAGTTATTCCACGCTGCGCTGGTCAGACCGGATTTATCTTTCAAGATTGCTTTTTTTCTTATCTATAGCAACAGCGTGATCTTCTGCCTCCCGGAGTATTGAACTATTAATTATGTAAGTAAGTTCTTGAAAAGGGTGATCGGTGGGTAACTTTGGGAGTGGATACAGATATAAAATAATAGGCGAAAAATGCTATGGGGAGGCCGATAATTTTATAATAGTAACTATTGACAGGATAATTTCTTTCGTTCCACATATTAAATCCCATTACGGTGCACCATCATGATATCCAAGTGACGACGTTACTTTTTACCCGAAACAAAGGGAACAGTTGAATTTATTTCACTGAAACACTTATTATTTTTTAAATGTCGTTTAGTTATTCCTACTTACGTAAAAGTGCCAATTTTAAAGTACTGTACAGTAAGTAAGTAAAGTAAAATAAAAAAACTATTTACGTTTACGTTTTGATAGTTTAATTTTAAATATTTTAGTAAAGCTGACATATTAGCTTTACTAAAAAAATGCTTTGCTAAAATAATAGTCATAATTTTTCAGAATCTGATTTTTGCATTTTGTTTTTTTTTTTACTTTTGATGACCTGTCATTACAGTGACAGTGACCTATTGATAAGGTGACCACCTTTTTTACGTTGGAAAAGAGTACAGTACTCCAAAAAAAGGTCGCCTAATACGGCTCCTCCACTGTGCCAGGGCACGCCAGGGTTAAAAAAGAGCGGACCTCTAAAAAAAAAAATCATCCGGCCTCTTTGCCGCCAATATTGCACGACATTATAGCACCGTGAACCTATCAGAAGAGTACTTTCAATACAAATGAGTACCTACTGTAGGAGTATATTAAATTTAATATTTTTAAAGAGTACGGTTTGCGAAAAAAGAGTACAAAACTCATTAAATGAGTACGGGTGGTCCTTTTGTCCTAACCTTACCTTTTGAGGATGATCCATCCGTGTGGTGACGAATTTAGAATACACAATGTGACCAATTAATCCATACCATCTTGTATTGGATGTGTTAGGAGGCAAACCCTGTGCCAACCCGTCGCGATCGCGTGGCACAGTATGCTTATTTCCCCCCATGAATTGGAGGAGGCCCTACTCAGTAGTGGGTCATAAAGGGGCTAAAACGAAGTTAACGATAAACTTCGTAACGTCAACATTAGGCAAAGCATAAAAAGAACATTCTAAACGTTTTTATTAGTCCTTTATTAGGTATTTTTGATTCAACGAAAATGATGGAAAGATATCTGTTTCTTATTATTTGTGTAGCGTTAACTCCTTTTGATGATTGATTAGCTGCAAGTTTCATGTTTGTAAAATAACATAAATTAAATAATTCAAAACTCAAAGGCGCTTGGCCCACGCTAGACGGTGGCCTCCATTGACATCTTTCATTGGCATGGCCTCATTCAGGCAACCTATCAACTCCTATCTTTTTATATTTCCATAACTCCCTCCTCCTACTTTTCCATGATGCTAATGTCGAACAAATAGGTCTCTTGCCATATTGCCTAAACGGCCTTGCAAAGGCGGTACGTCGACGGATGACATCATTCATTGAAATATGGCGACAACTGGCACTGCATTGCATGAAAACCCATAGTGGCCTAAACGGCCCATCTAACTTATGTTCTTCATCTGATTTCCGTGGAAGTGGCGGTAGCGATACTCGCCACCGCCTTACCCGCCCCGCGGCATGCAGTGCTGCTTGTTGTAGCACAGCATGCCGCGCGTTGTTGTTGCGTTTCGTTTCGTTACGCTTTGACCGTGTTCACGTGAGCTAATCCCGGACCTGCTTCACACCACGCAAGCGGCTCCCTTCAGCATTCCTCATGCTTTATGTAATGGATTCAATTTCTTTTCAACCAACATCGCCATACGTCAGCCCCTCTGACGTAGTTCCCTTCAGTCTTTTTCAGATGTTGGTCGGGCGTTTTTAATTTCCTCAATATAATTTTACACTTATTCCAAAACTGACACAAAATAAATTATATAAAAAATCTATTCGAAAAGAAAATGAAATTAAATAGTAGCTGTCACCATGTTATTGTTAAGACAAGACGACGGCTTGTTACAACTTGAATGAAAATTCCTGCGGTCCTTCTTTTCTCGCATTCGGTTTAGTTGTTGACTTCAGAAAAGTCACTTCAATTGAAGACTCAAAGTCTACCGATACCGGATCAAACTGTTTAAAATATTGAATTGTCATCCTATGTGGTGACTGGAATATAAATATGCTCCAAATAAATAATGCTTCAAAAGAATTAATAAGTATATTATATAGAAATAATCTAATGAGTCACATTCAAAAACCTACGCGGAAAAATAACTGTTTAGACCTAATTGTTTCGAACCTAAAAGATGTAAAGTCAAATATTCATTATTTAGCTCTGTCGGACCACGAAACTGGGCAGAGTATATCAGTTGATGTTCAGATTACATCTAAAATTAAGGCTAAGCAGACATATTATATAGATAAGCGACGTGACTTTAGCCCAGATAATACACGTAAATTTTATGCATGTATTTCATCACTTAGATTTGAAGAAGTGTTAACTGAAAATGACGTAGAAATCGCATTTAATAAATTTTATGATCTCTTTGTACTCTTTTTTGATCTGTGTTTTCCAGAGATTTCTGTAAGAATTAATCGTAAGCCTATTAAAAACAAATGGTTGAAAAAGGGATTAAAAAAGGCCTGTATAGTCAAAAGACAGTTATATATAAAATACTGCTTATCACCTACGAATAAAAAAAGGAACAAAATAAATTATTCCAACTATACAAAAATCCTCAAAAAGTGTCTTATCCAGTCACAAAAAAAGACGGCACTCTATTTATAGAGCGTTCAAAAAACAAATGTAAGGCTTCGTGGAAAACCTCTGGGCCGCATTCTAATAAAAGTGTTATAAAATCGATAAAATTTAATAATATAACCTATGATGATCCTAACAAAATATGTAACTTCTTGAATGACTTCTTTATATCGGTAGCAGATACTCAAAGGAATCCAAAATTAGACAACAGTACAACCAATAAGACTGTTGCAAGTTGTTTAACATCAATATTTATAACACCAGTCAATGAGGAAGACATTTAATTTTATAAGATAATAAAGTCACTAAACGACACCAATGCTACAGGTTATGATCTGATCAATACTAAGACTCTTAAACAATTAGCTAAATATATAATCGTACCACTTACGCACGTCATTAATAGGTCACTATGTGAAGGTAAATTTCCTAGCAGATTAAAAAAAACGGTTGTTAAACCGTTATTTAAAAAGGGTGACAGTTGCGACATGGGAAATTATAGACCAATTTCCTTGATCCCAATTATATTTAAGATATTTGAAAAAGTTATGTTTGTAAAAATATATAGCTTTGTGGCTTTAGAAAAGGAAGTTCCACCACACTTGCTTGTTTTAAACTTGTTAAAAGCGTTACTGAGTGCTTTAATGACGGGATCTATCCACTGTCGCTATTCCTAGATATGAGCAAAGCTTTTGATCTAGTATCACATCAAATGCTCCTGCGAAAGCTCGAACACTATGGATTAAGGGGAATAGCTTACGACTGGTTAAAAAGCTATTTAGAAAACAGAGTCCAGTGTGTTGAAATATCTAGAATTGAAAACAACCGCACGGAAGTTCATCAATCTAACTATCTTCATAATAAAAATGGTGTTCCGCAAGGCAGTGTGCTTAGACCGCTGTTATTTCTATTGTATATAAATGACTTACCCAATATTACCGATAATGAATGTATTTTATTTGCGGATGATACGACAATAGTAATAAAGAGTGATATTAAAGAAGATCTATTGACTAAGGCAAAAGAAACGCTAAATAGCGTGGTTGACTGGCTTGAATGTAACAACCTTAAATTGAACTTGAGTAAAACCAACATTATGCAATTTCTAACCTACAATAAGAATATACCTGACCTTAATTTAGTTTACAATAACATTAAAATTGAAAATGTACATTCCACTAACTTTTTAGGCTTATCTATTGACAAATATTGTAACTGGAAGGCTCACTGCGACATGACATGTAAAAAATTAGATAAATTTACCTATGCACTTAAAAGAATTAGAGAAGTGGCGTCATTACATGCAGCTAATTTAGCCTATCATGGATATGTTTCATCATTGTTAAGATATGGCATAATATTGTGGGGTAACTCTGGGGAATCAGTAACAGTATTTAAGGCACAAAAAAAGTGCATAAGGTCGCTATGTGGAGCTAACTATCTAGATACGTGTAAACCATTGTTTAAGAGTCAAAATATACTTCCACTTCAATGTCTGTATATATTTGAAATAAGTTCATTTGTATTCCAACATTAAAACCTTTTCCAGTTTAATGAGCAAGCACGATCTGACCGTAATAAACACAAATTAAATATACCAAAGCAAAAATTAAGTGTTGTTCATAACAATGTTTACTGCATGTGCGTCAGGATATTTAACCACTTACCTGATAGCCCCAAAACATTAACAATTACTCGATTTAAAACTAATTTATTTAAACTATTTATAGGTAAAATGTATTACTCAGTAAAAGATTTTCTTACAGACAAAATATGATTTCAATGATGACAATTTTATTAAGTATTTATGTAAATAATGGACTTATTAATATAATTGTATTTTTCTTTTTTGGTTTATATATTTTGCGTGAATGCTAATTAATAATAATATGATTGAATTCAATATAATATCTATGTCATCTTAATTTAAATTATGGTAAATTGCGAAAATTTAATATAATAATTTTACATTTAATATTTGTACACCGGCAAAACCGGTAGAATATAATGATACATACATTTGTCAACATCTAAATAACTACTTATATTCTAATAAATAAACGTCTCTCTCTCTCTCTCTCTCTCTCTCTCCTTCATATGTATGCCAAATTTCGAGTTAATCCGACGTTTTTAACTGGGTCAAAATCATGTTCAAAGATTCGTTACATACGTCTGAAGTTAATAGCTATATACAGGTGTCCCAAAAATATAAAGGGCTAGTTTTTAAAATTAATTGCGAGCCAAGCGTAGAACTTTTTTTTTCAACGGCAGCTGAATAAAGTTGAACTTACTGTTTATTGCTGCTCAAACCATTTATTTATAATCAAATGTCAAAAATGTTCAACCTACATATGTTAACTTACCGGCAAGCAAAATATATAGTAAATAAGAACCTAAGTAATAAACTGGAATTATGACAAAACTGAAGAATTATTTAGAACTATAAAATAGTGATTGTGATAATGAAAGCTAAATTAATTATTATTATTATTTGTATTTTATTAATGAATTAAACTGAATTGTATTAGGAATTAATTGTTAATTAACTATTTGATTATGTAACATCTTACGAGATTGCACGTTTTTCTTTTACTACTGCTCAATGCTAATGTAAATTATGTAATTTGTATAGTTATTGTAAGCTCCCCGCAGGACAGGCTGAGCCTAGTGCAGCGAGTTTCGGTAATATAATTAGTTTTATCCTCATCAGACATAATCAATACTGAATAATTTTATATTGTGAATGTTTTTCAGCTAATAATAAATTTCAATTTCAACTTGATTGAGTCAAAGACCGAAGTGACTAATTTTTTTGTATTTTACACCAATTACCGACTAATGATTAGTTAACTTTACTCCAAAAACTATCAGTGATGAGTTCGGAATAAAAAAAAAAACATTTTGTAAGTACTAGCTTTTCCCGCGGCTTCGCTCGCGTTATGAAGTATTATTATTAATTAGTTGTAGTTTTTGCAGCAGGAACTTATCAAAATCCTTTCTTAGCGGATGCCTACGTCATAACATCTACCTGCATGCCAAATTTCAGCCCGATCTGTTTAAAATTGACAAATTTTCATACAAGCTTTCATCCCCTATTTTATCCCCTTGGGGGTAAAATGTATCATAATCCTTTCTTAGCGGATGCCTCCGTCATAACATCTACCTGCATGCTAAATTTCAGCCCGACCCGTCTAGTGGTTTGGGCTGTGCGTTGATAGATCACTATGTCAGTCAGTCAGTCAGTCAGTTGCCTTTGAGTTTTATTTATATAAAGATTTGTGACGATTTTGTTACATAGAACGAAATGAACGGGTAATTTCCAAAAAAATCGAAATATTCTAATATCTCGAAATACATGAGACTTTTCTTCAGCAATTTTTTTGTGGAATAGACTTTAGGGCTTGCCTACTTCCAGTGTCGCTGTGGCGTGATATTTTTGGGACACCCTGTATACTTATATCGAAATTGGTGTATCGAATTTGGCAATAGCTACTTATATCGAAATTGGTGTATCACTGACCCTAACCAAATCTGCGTACAAACTGAATAATTAGGCGGTGTGTGTGACGAGGGCATTTCCGTTAAGACACTACAGTTATTCCCTAAGGTTACAAAAGGAGTGGAGCTTTTGGAAGGAAAGTGCGTGACATTACAGCTGGATTCGGTTACGTAAGCAGCATCGCGCAATGGGGCCTGTGGAATGGCGCGCAGATCGATGGTGCCGGCGCGGCCGAGCTGCCACGGCTGCGCCCGGCGCCGCGCTGGCAGTTCCCTCTCGCCTCTCGCCAGTGAGCCCCGCCAGTACGCCGCGTGGGTCCGTCGGTGCGTTGCCATGAAGGTACGGAGGCCCTCTCGGAGCGCGGTAGTGGTAGGCCCTAGCTGTAAGTAGCGTCGGCTGGAGAGCTCGGTACGTGTCGCTCACCGGCCTCGCCGCTCCGTCCCTAGCTGTTGAGTCGGCTCATTGTCGCTCGTTCATCTCACGATCATCTCGTTTCTTTAATTCATTTTACACCGTTCCGTGTTGAATTTCTCTGCACCCTCGATTCGCCCCCGAATGGAAATAAACTGCAATGCCGACGGCCACGTCCTTCCGAACGTGTAGCTGTCGGTCATGGCAGCCCATTTAGTTCTTTCGTGGACCTCTTGGATTACGATCGATAGCAATTGTTGCCTCCATTTTCTTCGCACTCACTAACTTTGAACGATTTCCATGTAGGGAAATTAATTTCGCCACTTTGTCGTGAAAGCGTAGTTTCCTTGATTTATCATGATATTTCATTTGGGTTTAATAATAATTGATATATTTCACTTGATAGACCACTAACTATGAAGCAATTCACTAATGTCACACCGTCATCACTCTCTTGTCTTGTTCGTTGGCTTTCCGTGTTCGAAGTCTTTATTTATGCAACTTATTAATCGTTCTGTCATCTTATAAAATTGTTTTTGTTCCAGCAACACAAAGAACTGTTCAGAAACTCGTATAATGCTAAAATTACCCAAAGGTCTTAAAAAGAAGAAAAAAGGGAAAAAGTCTAAAAGAAAGGGGGAAGAGGAGCTTTTCACTGAAGAAGAACTAGAAAAGTATAGAAGAGAGCATCAAAAACAAAACGACACCGGAGAAGGCACCGCGAAAGAGAATGAAGAATGGTCCAAATTTAAAGACTTAACAACAGGCGTAGATTCCGTTCTTAAGAAAACCCAAGGTGATCTAGATCGGATAAAATCGACATCTTTCTTTCAACGAGTGGCGCCAAAACCCGCCGAGCCTAAACCAAAAGAAGCACCACACAGACCGGTAGTTGAGGTAACAGAGGCAGATTTTCCGCAATTGATTCAACACCAGGCGCCAGACGTTGATGAAGCTGAGAAGAGTGAATACGGGATAACAGATGATGAGTCTGAAGAAGAAGAGCAAGACGATATCTTCGACACATCCTACGTCGACGCAGTTGAACGTGGAGAAGTAAAGTTAGCCTATGTTCCCGACTCACCGGAAGACATCAAAGACGATGACATATTTGATACTTCACACGTTGATGCTATTATAAAAGGGCAGGACGTCAAACTCACAAAAGGAAAAAAAGGTTTGGATATTGGTATAGCAGTCAGTGTTCTCACTGGAAGAATCGATAATGTTACTGTTACAACCAAAAGATCTAAAAGAGTGAGGCCAGGGGAGTTTTTGTTAGAATCTAGTGATAAGGAGGTCCACAAGCCACTAACATCTACCAGTGTTACGACAAGTGAACATATCGAAAAAAGCATATTGGACATTGATGCAGATTTACCAATTACAACTCCAATAGATCTAAGTGTATCTTTACATACATCTCTGATTCAACAGGACTATAAGGAAAAATCATACGTGGGAGTTGATTATGAGGAACATTCCTTAGATGACGAGTTCGATGAGTTTACTTTGTTAGCTGCACAATCTTTGGAGGTAAGTGCAGAAATTACCAAGAAGCTAGAAGAAACCGAGATCAAATTAGAACCTGTCGTACAGGAATCGTGGTCCGCTTTCGAAGCTGATAAAAATGAGCAAGTTTTTGCAGAATTCATTGTTGAAGACCAAATCGAAGTTTTAGATCCATACATCGACCAAGACGACCCATTTGACACCAGTTTTGCTGATGCTGTTATTCCCTCTACACTGACTCAAGTAAAAAAAGAGGCTGCTATACTAGAAGACGATGATGATTTTGATCCACGAGCTGAAGAAATACAATTAAAACTTAATAACAGGCGAAAATCTTCGGTTCGTATTCATTTGACCGATCCCTCCGGTTTAAGAGAATCGATCACTTCCGACGATATTGTCGAAAAGAATTCGCCGGTAACTCGTGATCTATTGGGCGGCAGTACTACCGATTTGACACAATTGGGGGATTTGGTATTAAATCCAGTGGAAATCACTAACTCTGAAGTCGATCCATTTGATACAACGATTGTTGATCAAGTTGTCGCACCCGGTAAAATAGAATTGAAACTTTTAGAGCAAGAGTTGATAAGTGCAACTCCAGGTCAGATATACAGGGTTCTTAGTGACCCAGATTTCGATCCACGCGCTGAGGAACCGAAAAAGTCGGAAAGGCGAGCATCTCGTCCTGAAAACCTTACAGTTAGTAAAAGTGTTGTTTTCAACGTAGGCTCAGATACCTCACCTAATACTGAGAGCAAAGTTAAGACTTCCAAACCAGTAACACCATATTACACAAGGGAAATCTCCATAACTGAGGATATCAACGAAGAAATAGAAGCAGCTGATACAGTTCCCGATTGTCTGACAAGAACTCGATCGGATGAAGATTTGACAAATAAAGTTGACTATCATACAAAAAGAAGGCATTCAGAATATTCACAAACGAGTAAAGCTAAAATAAACTTGAAGGGTCGGGATTTACTTCATAGTGCACCCAGCGAAATAAAGGCTAAAGTATTGACACCGTCTGAACCAGAGCATAATAGTACTGAAGACATCGACCCTTTCGACACTTCGTTCGCGAGTAACATCGCCCCAAGTAAGACAGAACTAAAACTCTTAGCAAAAGAATTTTCCTGCGAAGAAACAAATAACTTCGAAAGCAGCGAACAAGATTTATTAGACCCATCTGACGACATTTTCCAAGCAAAAGCCCTAACACCCGAACCCTCAGACGCGACTCTACTGCCCAGTGAAGATTTTGATCCTTTCGATACTTCGTTCGCTGGGGATCTAAATCCTGGAAAAACAGAACTAAAACTGCTAGAGTCTGAATTTTTGGGTTGAATTCAACTGCGTATATCATTATAAAAATGGCGCACAATCCGTTTCTCAGTATGAACGAACCCAGCGCCGACGTGCTTAACCCCTTCATGATGAGTGATGCGGGACCGGAGGAATTCGCCGGAGACAATCCCTTCGCCGCCAGCAATCCATTCTCCGATTTCGGTGGCGGGTACGAGCCGCCGCCGGGCGACACGGTGCCCATCGATATATTCGGCGGGCCTGAGCCGGTGGACGTCGGAGCCAAGCACTTTGACGTTTTCGCTGACAACTCGGCCACTCCACTAGATATTTTTGCGAGTGGACAGATAGACATCGACAAAGCCACAAAACCGACCGAACTCGATCTGGTCTCCACAACAACGGACGACTATTTCACGCACGAAACTGACGTCCAAGGACCGCAGATTCCGGCGAGGCCCCTGCCTCCAGAAACTCAGAACTTGATTTTAAGCGTAACCGGCCAGATGGAGTTCACCAGTTCCGATCTTCTGGATAGAATCCCACTGACGCGCACTCCGAGTCCCGTATCAGTGCGCGACATCCACTCACCTAGCCCGACGCCCGACCCCGAGCTCGAGGCGGAAACCGAAGCCTCGACAACAGAGCCGATGGCGGCGGACAGCTTCGACATCAACCGCAACCGCCCGCCACGGCCGCCCCCCGCCCGGCCCCCGCCACCCCGCGCCGCCCCCGCGCCTCCACCTCCCCCCGCTCGCCCTGCGCCACCGCAGACTGACGACATAAACTTGTTCGACGCGCCGGCACCCGTCACCGTCAAGCCCACCAAGGAAGCCATTTTGAGTTTGTATTCTGCTCCGAAGCAGGAAGCGAAACAAATCGATTTCCTGAGCGATGATCTACTCGACGATATGCCCGTCGAGGCCACGCCCTCGGTGACGGCACTTTTCGGGGCGGAAACACCAACCCGCGAGCGTGAGCTCGAAGTCCCAAGTGAGCCCGTACCCTGTGCGTTCCCGGCGCCGATCGACTCGACGACGGAGAACGCAGCGATACCGATGGACTGTTCTGAGCCTCGGGCAGAAATAATCTCTTCTGCTAATTCGAATACATCTCCGTTTGCGGATATGACGAGCGACGACTTTGGGACCCCTCAGGTCGACGAGGTGGACATGAATCCGTTCGAGTGCGTGGAACCCGTTAGCGCAGCGCCGGCTGCACCCGATTCTGTAGGCAATATATTTGGCGTCAAAGCGGAGCCCGCACAGGACGTGGTCATGTCACTCGGTGCCGACATGTTCGAGAACGATGCTTTTGGTTCGACTTCGGATAATAAATTCAACTCGCAAGCCGATAGCAGTATGTTTGCCACTGCCCCTGCGGACGCTTTCGAAAGTGACGGGACAAAACCTTTCCTATCGGAAGATGCGGACTCTTTCGCAGCGCACGTCACCGCCTCCGCCGCAGCAGAGCCGATGCTTCAGGACGTCTTCCCGCAGAGTCAGGATGCTTTCGATGCGTTCTCCGCCAAGTTCGAGTCAACTTTTGTGAATAACATGAACTCAGGTAAGCTGGAGGAACATATACATGCTGAACTTTTCCCATGTGCGTGGATGGCCAATATGTTAACTTTAAGAAATGTCCAAAAATTTTGTATTTTACCTCATCCAATTGGGATCCCTAATACGGAGGCTATTCTGGGAAAGCTTATTTTTATCTTAAGACGAAAATTTTGCAAATAAGTCAATTTAGTATAACACGCTATAGTTACATGATAACTACTACAAAATGTATGTATTCTGTCAAAAAATGAGCGTGTTAGTAGTTCGGAATATGACATTACTTCCTAGAATTTCACCAAAATCAGCCGCAGGCCGCTTTTGGGCGTTTTTGATATTTCTTATAGTTTCTAATTTGATTATACTCACACATTTAAAAAAATCACCCTGTGAGAGTTACACGCAGGAGCGTGGGGCGACGAGTCGCGATCGGACGCTGCGTTGGAAGGATTCGAGGCGGAGGCGTTCGATGCCTTCCTCAGCATGGGCACCCCCGCGCCCCCAGCGGCTTCGCCGCGCCTCACACGCCCCGCATCCCAGGACTCCACTGACGATACCTTCTCCGTGTTCATCAGGTGAACCTACCTCTACGCCTTGCATAAAGCATAGGTGACATGATCTTAAAACAAGTCTCATTTGGCTATAGGCATGACTACATTTTTCGAAAGACAGATTGCCATCCGATAGGAAAAGTGACCGCTTATACCGAATAATAAATAGAATAATAATAAACGAAATATGGGCTAATTTCATTGGCCGGTGCTGCGCAGGCCCAAGGACGGCGATGGTGCGACAAGTGGAGAGGAAATGGCCGTGCCGGCACTCGCTCCTCCTCCTCGGCCGCAAGCGTTGCCGGAGTCTCCACGCCTCAATCCCTTCGACAAGACTGGCTTCGACCAGCCGGTGGAATCACATTACGGTAAATTCACACTGCTTGATAAATTCACTAACTATGCAAGGGGGTAGAGCGAACTGACGATTGTGTAGTACCCTCCTCACCATGATAAGACCTATGAAATTGAAATTGAAATGATATTGAAGCGTGCTTCATGTTAAGAGCACAACTAAGTTTTCCAAAAATGTGTAGATGGGTGCGCAGCAACAGTTCCCGAGCCGGAGGAGGGCGCCGAAGACGGCTCAGGCCCGCCCACGCCGCTGTTTGACGAGGACGTGTCGGTGCCGCTGGAAGACTTCCCGCGGACCAAGTACAACGGCCCAGGTTGGGAGATGCACTTGCGACAGCCCAACAAAAAGAAGATCACCGGTCAGAGGCGAGTATTAAATCCTTTTTTGGCTGCGCTTTAGCAACATTTTATTGCTGGGTATTACGTTCCCCACTCTGCATACTTAATTAGAGACTTTTATGCTTGGAAGTTGAACGTGGTTCACGATACCACATTAGTAGCAGAAGTAAGTGGAAAACGTACGGTTATGGACAACCGTACAATATTCCACTTACTTCTGCTTCTTAGATTGTACGGTTGTGGAGCAGGTTCTGGAAAAAGGTGTTCGTACGAGTGACGTACCAGGGTGACAACCCGGTGGTGCAGCTGCTGAATGCGGCCGGTGACAAGGAGCCGTTCCAAGAGCTACCGCTGCAGGCGTGCTACTCCGTGTCCGACATCGGAGCTCAGCAGTTCGATCAGTTTGGCAAGATCTTCACCGTGAAGCTGCAGTACGTTTTCTACAAGGAGCGGCCGGGAGTCAGGTACTGAACCATTTCTTGACAATGTCATAAGACGTCGAAAGGAAACTTCGACAAAGCAAAGCTAAGTTGATATTATAGAGTAACTAGCTGACCCCGCAAACATTGTTTTGCCAAATACATATCCTATTAAAAATTGGGGTTGATCGTAGAGGGGTGAAAATTTAGGGTAGTATGTATTTTTGTATGCTGTATCATAAAAAAATAATAACAAATACATTTGTATAAAAATATATTTAGGGGGATGAAAAATAGATGTTGTAGGATTCGCAGACGTAACCGTTATGCACACAAAATTTCCCGAAAATCAGTCTAGCCATTTCGGAAGAGTTTATTAACAAACACTGTGACACGAGGGTTTAATATAATATATAAGATTATAATCCTTGGGCTCTACATCCAGCAGTGGACTTCTTTGGAGTTTCTATCTTTCAGCCACTAAATATAGGGCTCCCACATATATTTCCACAACCTCGTGCAGACTGCATCCACCGACTCCCAGCGACCTTCAGAAGGTCGTCCGTCCACCTAGTCGGGTGTCTTTCTACGCTTCGCTTTTCGCGTTCTTCGAGCTACGTGGCCTGCCCATTGCCACTTCAACTGTGCACCCTTCTAGCTATGTCACTCGCTTTGGTTCTTCTACGGATTTCCTCATTTCTGTTTCTATCACGTAGAGTAACTCCGAGCATAGCTCTCTCCATCGCACATTGAGTGACTCTCAGACGCCTAATAAACCCCATTGTGAACCCCCACGTCTCGGATCCATATGTCATCGCTGGCAACACGCACTGTTCGAAGACATTTGTCTTCAGGCACTGAGGAAGTGAGGAATATTGGATGAGAAGCTATGGCGTAGCTTCCCGAACGCTGCCCAGCTGTGTTGGATTCGACGAGTGCCCTCTTTCTCGAAGTTGGTCGACATACTCGTCAACAACTTCGAGGAGAGAATTCCCAACGGCTATCGCATAGGGCGACAATGGACATTTGACATGATTTTCGTCTTATCCATGTTCAATTTCATTGTTGCGGCCTCCGAACATTGTACTTAATGAAATAATTATGATGACGAAATGTGTTGCAGGCCAGGGCAGGTCACGAAAGCTGAGCGTATCACAAACAAGCTATCCCAGTTCGCAGCCTACGCCATCCAGGGTGACTACCAGGGCGTCAAGGAGTTCGGAAGCGATCTGCGTAAGCTCGGCCTGCCCGTAGAACACGCTCCCCAGGTACAATGCAAATGCACAATAACACTTCCTGACTATTATCAAAGAAATTATGTAATAACATTTTGAATTTGCTACCATTCGTTTCATTTACCGCACATACTCTTCGAATTGTTGGGACGTCACGATGGACAGCGTCATTACGGATATTCTATACAAATGTGATTGCATGCAGGTGTCGCAACTGTTCAAGCTGGGCTCTCTTTCGTACGAGGATGTGAAGCAGTTCTCATGCTGCGTGGAGGAGGCACTGTTCCGGCTGTCGGCGCACCGCGACCGAGCACTCGCGTACAAGATGGAGGAGGTCACTATTCGTCCCTTACTTAAAAACCTTCAAACTGGTCTCTTGTCAATTGTACTTTACTCACTACTTCCAATTACGATATTTGAGATATTTTTTTAATTTTTTTATTTTTATTTTATTCGGAAAACTTACAGCTAGTACAATGATTACGACTTAATACTATGCGACAGAAGGCCATTTACAAGTTTTCACAACTAAACCCTAAATTACATTGAAAAAAAAAAAAAAAAAGAGGTCGATAAATACGCAATGAAAAATACATAATAATATATGCGAGGGCAAACAAAATTGACTGTACTTATTAATTTTCCGAAAAGAAACTTTTAGTGATCAAGCGCTTAAGCTGGGAAACACTGGTGTTAAATACGTCTATATCGAACTCCCGCGAAAGTTTATTGAAATGTCTGCATGCTCGTAATAAATAAGAATTTTGCCTATATGTGCATCTTGTGGGGGGGACATATAGTAAGTTAGGTTTGCGCAATATTCTGGAGTGTGTAATAAACCCTAAACAACCTAGCAGCTCAGGACAATCAATAGAACCGTTTGCGATTTTTAAGAGGTATGTAAGATCTGCAACTCTTCTGCGTTCATACAGAGGTAAGATGTGAAACCTCTTACAACGCACAGTGTAGCTAGGAGTATATTTGCGGGTTTTATATTGCAAGAACCGCAGAAATCGCTTTTGAATGCGCTCAATTCTATCAGTGTAGATAGCATAATTTGGATTCCATATTTGCGACGCGTATTCTAAATGACTAAGTACTAAGTACTAAATGCAAGTAAGCCCTCCAGCCAAAAGTTCTGTGGCTAATATTGGTCGTGATTTTCATGCAGGTGCAAATAACGGCAGTGGATGAATTGTACGTGGAACAGGACGCCGAGGGCTCTGTGCTGAAGCAAATCGCAAGAGTTCGGCTGTTCTTCTTGGGTTTCTTGAGCGGTAAGCGTCTCAACCGATAGTTGCTGGAAATTGTAATTACCGTCGTTTAACCCAGGTCTGTAAAGTTACTTCCAATATACGAATATATGGCAGGTATGCCGGACGTGGAGCTGGGCGTGAACGATCTGCGGCGACAGGGCAAGGAGGTTGTGGGACGCCACGACATCATCCCCGTCGTCACAGAGGAGTGGATCCGCGTCGAGGAAGCGGAATTCCACGCCTGCGTCCAGCCGCAGGAGTTCACCAACACGCAGATCATCAAGTAAAATGATAGAATCTACGATTACTTCAAACTTGGTCTACAATTTGGAGAGTTTGTAAGAATCGCATGCATTTTCGTTTGGCGCATGGAGTTGCAAATTCCCAATAAATGTGTATACTTAAGTCTAATAAATGTACGAAAGCCATGTTGAAAACAAATTGATATTTTATATGAACTTTACAAGCCGATCCCCTGATGTACCCCATAGGTTTAAGCCACCGGACGCGTGCTATATAGAGCTGATGCGCTTTCGCGTGCGCCCACCCAAGAACCGCGAGCTCCCGCTGCAGCTGAAGGCGCAGTGGTGTGTCACCGGGAACAAGGTGCGTGTCCACCCCGACGCGAGGCACGGGTGCATCGGTGCATCGATGGAGTGTCACGTGTGTTCCCACTACAGGTGGAGCTGCGGGCGGACGCGCTGGTGCCGGGCTTCGCGTCGCGCAAGCTGGGCCAGGTGCCGTGCGAGGACGTGGCGGTGCGCTTCCCCATCCCCGAGTGCTGGATCTATCTGTTCCGCGTCGAGAAACACTTCCGCTACGGCTCTGTCAAGTCCGCACACAGGTACAGCCCGCAGCGGCCCAACTTTTAGTTGGTAACTTGACCGGCTATAGGTTCGTGGTGAGTCTCCAGTTCCGAACGCACTCTAATTGATGATGCACCTCAATTGGAAACATTTGCCAACCGAGTCAGACAGAAGTAGTGGTGTTATAAAAAATCGAATTACCTCATTTGACGTAGACGTCGGTGTAAACCTTAATAACCGGGAGTGACGACGGCCACAGGCGCACGGGCAAGATCAAGGGCATCGAGCGGTTCCTGGGCGCCGTGGACACGCTGCAGGAGTCGCTGATCGAGGTGACGTCGGGCCAAGCCAAGTACGAGCACCAGCACCGCGCCATCGTGTGGCGCATGCCCCGCCTGCCCAAGGAGGGCCAGGGTCAGTGCCGCGCATCGGCGCATTCCCTCCCGGTCCCGGTCCTGCAGCGGTGCGGGCTGAGAGCGTGCGTGTGTGTGTGTGCAGGCGCGTACACGACGCACAACCTGGTGTGCCGCATGGCGCTGACGTCGTACGACCAGGTGCCCGCCGAGCTGGCCAGCCACGCGCTGGTGGAGTTCACGATGCCGGCCACGCAGGTGTCGCACATGACGGTGCGCTCCGTGAGCCTGCAGAGCCACGACGCGGACCCGCCCGAGAAGTACGTGCGCTACCTGGCGCGCCACGAGTACGTGTACGTATCGAGTCCGGTTACTGGGGATACGCTTTCGTGCGGCCGGAGTACTGTAGCGATGCCGACCGTGGCTTGTCCGCAGCGTGGGCATCGAGCGCACGTCGGGTCAAGCGGCCCCCGCGTACGCGTTGGCCACCGCGCAGCGCGACCCTCCGGCGGCCCCCGTGGCCCCGGCCGCCCCTACACCCCCGCAGCCGCCCTCCTCCGATTCCGACTCCGACTAAGCTGACGGACTGCTGGGGGGGCCGCGGCGTCACTCTTCAAAAACTACTGCGCAGTAAAACCCACGGGAGCCGGAAAATAGGGTTCGACAAAATTAGTATTAAATGCATTTATTTGATGTTAGATCGCTACAACCGACTACGTGAATTAGATTAAAGAAATTTTCCAAATTACTCGGTCAGCGTTACAGAAGTGTTTTAGTTTTTGCACTATGATCTGATCAAGTACATATAAATGAATTATTATTATTACAAAAAGTTTCGCACGTAATGTACTTACTATTTTCGATGCAGATATTTAATTCGGAGGAAAAGCTTTATGTATATTATTTAACTAAAGACATACGCTTGACAGTCTACATAAAAAACTACATACTTTTAATAATTATAAAAATAATATAGAATTGTAAATACCTGAATTTAGCATATTATACTCGTTTAAATGAATGAGTTCTGATGTACCTAATTAGAGTTTGTATAGGACGAGAACCCCACCGGACGAGTCGGTGGCCTGTGTGCGCCGCACCGGTCATATAATATTAGGCTACTTGCGCTACGAGATATCTTTGAATCATATAGTATATACATATAACCTATATCATGTTACATAGGTGTATCACCTCGCTCAGGGGCGGCAGCACTCCGGACAGTAACGGAGTTAAAGAGTATGGGAGCAGTGGGGCAAGGCGGAGAGGCAGCGACCTCCGAGCGAGTGCGATTGTGATACGTTTGGCTTTTGTCGCTGTTGTTGACTGTACCTAAGAGATTTAAGCAATAATGTTACTAGATATTACTTTTAAGGACTATCCAGAAACACTGTTCACGTCGGGAGACAATGCAGCCAGCACAAACGCCCGGCCGTGTTCAGCCTAAAGATGGACTCCAGTGTTGTGTCGCGGGGCAGGACCTGTATCGGCGCAATCCATTGCGTAGCTTTAAGTGAAATGCAACAATAAATATAGCCTATAGTTTGCGTTATAATAATCGTGTTACGTGACAGTAGTATATTGTGAAATGTATGCAGAAGTAGCGTTGTTTGAACTATCTCCTAATTCCAATACTGTTACGTGAATTTATACAATATCGCCCAACTGACATATGATATCTGTAACTATGCGCTGGTACGTAATGACTCCAAACGTATGGATTTTACTTGTATGTACCTTCGCACTAGGTAAACCGTGTACCTACCTAATATGTTCTGTTGTGAATAAAATAAAATGATTATCGTAAAACGGTTCTAGTTGTTATTCCCCCGCGACTTGTCATCATAGTTGTTGGGGGACATTACACCCCCGACGATTTCCACACGATATTTTTAATATAAGTTGGTGAATCTCAGTTAGTCGGTCACTTATGCATAGTTAAATACCTAACCACGTGTAAAAAGGGACCAGACCTACATTGTTGGCAATAGGATCAAGAGATGCCAATGGCGATAACTCATACATGATGAGCGATTTATTTTCTAAAAGTACGTTAGGTACTCATCGAACCAAAAACAAAAGAAGCGATGAAGCACATACAAGTTGATGTCGGTCGAAGTGACGGGTCAGGGCGAATCGATCGCGCGAGGGGCGGCGAGTGGGCCAAGCCGCCGGCGAGCAACAGTTCGCCTCGGCCGACGGCGAGGGCTCCGCTCAAGTGCACCGAGCACTGCGTGCAAGCGGGCGGGGCCCAGGGCGCATGCGCGCCGCGGCGTGTCGAATGTCGATGATCGCAGTTGGCAGTTCGCGCGTCGCGGCCACTCGAGCGGGGGCTGCAGCGCCGCTGCCGTGGGAAGGCGCGACGCCTGCTGCTACCACAGGTACCAGCTCGTCCTCACTTGCACCCGCGACGTGGACCCGCTTGCTCATGGTCGATAGCACGTAGTGTGAAGCTCTTTCCTAGATATTGACTCGATAACTCTTCCTCTCGGACCCGTAAACTCTCTCATCCCTCTAATCAAAAGGTAAACTTTTGACCGTGCACGCAAAAAAACTTATAATATCAGTGAAATATGGTGACAACTGATATATTTAACTAATTTCCCAAAAAGTGAGCCCCGAATTTATGTTACGATGCGAATACAAATCTAACCTAATCTTAAATGTTTCACCTTACGGCTAGTGTGAAGAAGGTTCAAACAACGTGTGTCGCGATGCATGAGGGCACTGGCCAGGGATCACGTTACAGTGGCTACTAAGCGGGTCCACTTGTACAAGGTGTACTATGGTTGTAAAGTCAGTGTGGGGATGGATATTGTCATTTGTGTCAACTTGTGTCGATCAAACGATTGTCTATTGTCAATGGTGGTCATTATGATGACCCACAAAGCCCTCCTGTGTTCGCGTGTATTGAATGCTTGTGACAGCCCAAGGAGTCTGGTGAATGAATGACAAAAAGAAAGCACAATAGTAGAAAGTCAATCGTTAACATGTTGAAAATAGGTGTTGAAGGAATCAAGCTAGGGGGGTCAAACTACTCTTCTAGGTTCCTGCAACCAGGCTCCAGAAAATAAGTAACTCATTTAAATGCCAATGTATACGCTTATACAATAAAATTCCAAGTAACATTCAAGACCTAAGCCTCAACAAATTTAAGTCTGTTGTTAAGCAGAAACTATGTCAGAAAGGCTATTACACTGTGAGAGATTATATGGATGACAGAAATGTTTGGGATTAAACTGTTTTAATGGACCAGGCTATTAAATTTACTATTTTTAAGTCTGACATTAAATTTGCTTTTCTTTGTGACATTTTATTGATCTTTTCTGACATTTTACTTTATTTGTAATGACATTACATGATGATGATAATATGTTAATGTGAGTATCATGTAGGCTAGATCATTAAAGATACATACAGTTTTAAGTGGTCTGGTGGCTCTGAGAGGTTTTTATAAGGCCTACGCAAATATTACTCTAATCTGGTATTCTAATCTTATCTCTAACCCGTCGAAGTGCGACGGGTTGCTTGGCTCCCTAGATTAGGGTCGAGCTACACAATGACTGATGCATGCATGCCGTCAGATGTGACTGGTCTACTCAAAGCCACTATAGTTCTTTCTTCAAAAGGTCATTTCAGACATTGCCTTGCATTGTAACTCACATTTGCTTTTAAATACTGTCTGGACTTTAAAAGAGACCATGATTCCCTGAGTTTGTTTCGGCATTTCTTCTCAGAGGTCGTCAGTTAGCAAATGCCGGAGCCATCTAGTTAAAAAATATATTTGTAAAAACATTGACTTGTAAAAGTGTCCATAAAAGATCTATTTACAGAAATAAACATCATTTAATCTACATGTAGCGACGCCAACCAGTCTTCAGTGTTTACTGCTACTGTTCCTAGGTGCATTTATGTTACGTATGGGGTATTATTTTAGCTGTTGTATGGGCATTGCTGGGCATTGTGCAGCCTCGACGTCGACATCGAACCCAATCCGCGTCTGCACCCAACTGAATGAAATCATAATCTATTTTAAATGATTTTTATTAGAATAGGTTCGGAATGCCATTCTACAGAGAATAGCCGGCAAGAAACTCCATGGTGGCTCTTTTAAATATTCACTTTAAATATTTTTACAATGATGGCGATGCAAACAAGTCTGACAAATTTGTGAAAGCAATTACAGGCTTAGACAATTAGCATAGCCAAAACATTAAATAATATAAAAGTCATTGAAATTACACAAAGCACGTGGTGGGTGACAAAATTGCACTCACATACGAGGGTGAATCAAAAAATTCTTGGAATCAATATTAAAAAATGCAAAGATTTAAATAATAATATTTTATTTTTCTACATAATCTCCCTCCAATGCAATGCATTTAGAATAACGCGTTTCTAACTTCCTTATTCCTTGTGAAAAAAAATTATTTTCTTGACTCTCGAAAAAGTCCTCTACGGCAGCTATAACCGCGTCATTATCGTGAAATTTTGTTCCACGAATTTCCTCTTTTAATTTTGGAAATAAGTGAAAATCACTTGGGGCTAAGTCCGGAGAATATGGTGGGTGGTCAAGGAGATTGAAGCCAGCACAGCGGATTGCGTTGAGCGCAACTTCCGATCGATGGGCAGGAGCGTTATCTTGAAGGAACAACACGCCCAACGACAGTTTTCCACGACGTTTTTCTTTAATCGCTTCACGCACTTTCGGGATTAAATTTGCATAATAGGGTCCAGTTATCGTCTGGCCTTTTGGCATGTAATCAATAAAAAGGATTCCTTCACTATCCCAGAACACAGAGGCCATAACTTTGCCAGCGGAAGGAGCAACTCGAAATTTCTTAATGGATGGAGAGGATGGTCGTTTCCAAGACATGCTTTGTCTTTTAGTTTCAGGATCAAAATGGTGGACCCACGTTTCATCCATGGTGACAAGACGACGGCAAAAATTATCCGAATCACGCTGGAACATTTCGAGATTACGCTTGGAAATTTCCAAACGTCGCTTTTTGTTTTCGTCGGTTAACATTCGTGGCACCCATCTTGCAGACACTTTTTTGAACCCCAGTGAATCAATTAAAATGGATTGAACGCTACCAAAAGATATCTTTAGGATCTCAGCTATATGTTTTATAGTCATTCTTCTGTCTTCCAAAACCAGATTCTCAACCTTTTTGACATTTTCTTCTGTAACGGAGGTTGAAGGCCGCCCAGAACGCGGGTCATCTTTACAGCTTGATCTACCTCTTTTAAATTCAGCCACCCAGTACGCAACCGTAGAATAGGGTACAGCATCACCCCCTAATGTCTGCTGAATGTCCAAAAAAATTTCCTTCGTAGACATTTTTTTCAAACTGAGATATTTTATCACCGCACGTAACTCACTTTTATCCATAATTTTGACTTTTTAGCAACTCGTTGCACAACAAAATTTATTACATGCGAACGAACTGACAAAAACAAGTGACAGTCTGCATAAATATAGTGTGATAGACACTCTTTAATTTGAATATCGAACTTGATCCAAAAAGGTTTCATATATATGCACTTCTAAGAACTTTTTGATTCACCCGAGTACTGTGTACAAAGACTTCCTAACGTAATGGCTGAAAGCTCAGAGCTAGGCCATAACACAGCCGACGTTACTCCCGTGCGTCACTATCTGATAAACAGTCATTAATTTGATAGTACGGTTTTTTAATTAAAAATCTCTTTAGAGCGTTGTCTCGGCGTTTCTCTAGTTCCTTAATTATAAATTGCACGTAATGCGCGCTTCTGTAGAATAAATATGTTTTGAGTATCGGCAGCATTGCCCCAGAGTAAGATCCCTTATCGCTATGGAAGTAACCAAAGTAAATCATTCTTGCCGTAACTTCGTCGGTGAGTAACATAACTTATCTAACAGCTTAAGCGACTAAGCGTTCCCGGAAGAGCTGCAATGTGAATAAAATTTAGGGGATGAAAGATTGTCCGATTCGCAGATACCTATACAACCGATATGTACCTACACCAAATGTCACACAAATCTTTCGAGACATTTCGGAGGAGTTAAATAACAAACATCGTGACACGATAATTTTATATATGTATAAGATTTGACTGGTCAAAAGCCCTAACCTGAAGTTTTTGTACACAGTATGTGAGTGCTGCACCAACTTGATTGAATTAATTTTGATGCCCTCGTTCTCATCTGCTCCCTATAAATGTAATTGAAGATAATATCTATCGATTTTATTGATTTCAGCTTAATATTGTTGCTAACGTGACAATCTAGTGAAATTGGAAATATAAAATGTAATAGGTACTTTGGTACACTGTAAAAGCCAGGCTACTATTATGTTTTTCATCGTAGAAAAACTACACTTTTTTTTTCTGCGAATTTTTAAATACTAACTATATACTGCAATTTGGGTCTGGTTTTAAAAATGTTTAGATGTAAGTGCGGGTATTAATTACAATGTTGCCAAAGGGCCGGCTGCGCGGGCGCCGCGGATGGCGGCCAGCGGCGCCGAGCGCCGAGGCCCTGCGCCCATCGCCTCCTTCGACCACGACGCCTCCGACGAGGTGAGGCCGCCGGAGGCCACTGCGCCCAAGGGCCAATGCGGCCCGCCAGCCTCTGACCGGTGCTCTCCCCGCAGTCGAGCCCGGAGACCAAGCGCGCGCCGCGGCTGCCGGGCATCCGCGAGGCGGAGCCACCGGCGGCGGGCTCTGCGGCCACGCTGGCCACGCTGGCCACGCTGGCGCCGCCCGAGCCCCGCGCCCGCTCGCAGTCCACGCCCGCAGCCGCCGCGCCGCGCATCGACATCTCGCGCGCCTCCTCGTCCAGCCACCACGACTCGCGGGACAGCTCGCCCGAGCTGGCGCTGTTCGCGGGCGGCGACGACGGCCGCGCGCGGCTCGAGCTCGGCTTCCGCGAGGACGGCGCGCTCGACCTGCGCTCGTCCACCGAGGAGCTGGCCTTCCTGGAGGCCGCGCCGGGCCCGCCGGCCCCCGCGCCGCGCCGGGCCTCCCGCCGCGACTCGCAGGCCTCCGAGGCGGCGCTGCTGGCCGTGTCGGGCCGCACGAGCCGCATCTCCAGCGTGGGCTCGCAGTGCTCGGCGCACTCGGCCCTGTCGGCGCTGAGCCACGCCAGCCGCGTGTCGCGCCTCTCCGTGGCGTCGGGCGCGTCCCGCTCGCCCTCCCCGCACCGCATGCTGCTGGAGACGTCGTTCTGCGGCCCGAAGCCCATCGAGACGGACCCCGAGATCTGCACCGCCGCCGTCGAGGAGCGCCTGCTCGAGATGGCCAAGCTGAGCGCACAGCCGCCCTCGGCCCAGGCCACGGCCCCGCCCCCGCCGGGGGACGCCCGCGACCGCCGCGAGGTGCGCACCGAGGCCACCGTTGAGAGAGTGGCGCCCCCCGCGGAGCCCGCCCCCGTGCCGCTCGAGACCCCGCCCCCCGCGGCGTCTGAGCCGCCCCCGCCCCCTCCCGACGATCCCCGGGGCGACAAGCGACTCAAGGAGACGCAAAACCGAGCGCGGGTGCAGGAGCGGCGGGCGAGGCCGCGCGTCCGCCGCGAGCCCTCCGAGCCCGAGGTGTACAAGAGCGGGAACCGCACCAAGGACATCATCCGCATTAAGCTCAAACCGGACGACGAGTACGACGACGAGGAGGCCACCGAAGCACTGCGGCCGACGGCCCGGGAGCCCGGGTGCCCGACCGAGCACGAGGGCGTCGAGCGCGCCGTGCGTCCCACGGAGCTGGCGGGACGAGGCGAACCGGACCCCGGGAGTCACCGCGGGAGTCGAACGCCGTCCCCCCACGGGCCGCCGGTCTCCCGAAAGTCATCCTTCTGCTCGCTGTTCAAGTCTCGCGAGACCATCGCGTCACCGGACTCCCCGTCGGGAGCTCTGCTCCGCAAGAGGAGCCTCACGGAGAGTCGGCCGCGCAGCAAGAGCCGCGACCGCTCGGCCACGCCGTCGGCGGGTGGAAAGCTGCGGGGCTCCGTGCTGTCGCTGTTCCGCACCCCGCGCCGCAGCCTGGCCTCTCCGGCGCCCGGCTCGCGGGACGCGTCCCCGGCCGGAGGTGCCTCCGCCCTCTCCACCGCCCCCCGCCCCCGGCACCCGTCGGCGGAGCGCGCGCTCCGTCTCAAGTACTACGAGGACACTTCCAACGGGATCATCCATATTCCCCTCCGCACTCCACCCGACGAGCGTCCCGGCTCCGGCGAGGTCCGGTCCGAGCCGGCACCGGCCCCCCGCGACGTGACCCGCCCCGCCTCCGCCCCGCAGCCGCGCACGGCCCCCTCCAAGCCGACGCAGCGCACCGTGCTGCCCGACGGAAGCATTATCATCCCTCTCCGTTCGCCCACGGAGCGCGACGTCGACGCGGGGCCTCTCCGAGGCTCGCCGCCGCCGGCCCCCGAGGCGAGGACCGACGCGAGCCCCATCCCCGCCGCTGACGCTTCGAGAGTCGAGACGAGAGCTGAAGTCGAGAACGGCCCGACGAGCTCTCCGAACGCGGGCGAGAAGTCACGCGACCTCACGCCCCCCGAGCGGCCGGAGGTCGAACGGAATGTCGAGCGGGAGGCGACCGGCGAGGAGACGCGGCGCCGGCGCGAGCGTATCGTGTTCACGACGCACGTCGGCAGCCGCGACCAGGTGTTCAGCACCAGACTCAGTATGACGAAGACGCCGAGCGTCGCGAGCGAGATGTCGGAGTCGCTGCCGAGCTTCGAGGCCGAGGAGCCGCGGCCGGCGTCGTCGGCCTCCGAGGCCAGCTCGGGCTCGGCCGCGCGCGACGACGCCGAGCGCCGCGGCCTCGTGGTGCAGCAATCCTTCGAGGACGAACTGCCCTACGTCCCCACCACGCTGCCGCAGGAGAGGCCCCTGGCGCTGCCCATGGTGCCCGTGCGCGAGCGGGGCGCCCCCGCCACGCCCGCGGCCACGTCGCGCCCGCGCCCGCCCGTCCTGGCGCAGGCGCCCGCCCCGATGCCGCCCGCGGTGCCCGCAGCCCGCGCCCCCCAGCCGGCGGAGAAGCTGCGCATCCGCCTCCCGCGGCGGCCGCGGACGGCCTCCAGCAGCGCGGCGCCCCAGCCCCCTCCCCCGCCTCCGGACCGCGTGCGCACCCGCAGTGGCGGCGATGGTAAATATTTGCACGCTACTGCCCGATGTAACGTAACTATAGACTAGTTACGTTTAGTACTTATTTATTTATTTTACACTTTAAATTATCATCACAGTTAAACCAGTACAATAATGAAATTATTCGTTTGATATGTTGGCAATTTCTATTTGAAATGTATTTTTGTTAAGTAAAATCACATCGCACCGATCACATACCAAAGCGAGTCCCTTACAAAAACGCTTAGCCACTTCGAAGTACCGGAAGACGAGTAGGAGGCACGATTCACCCACGAGGTTCTGATCCCACGATGATGATGAGGACGATTCATTGCGCAGGTGGCGAGTCCCGCCCGAAGGCGGACTGGATCGACTTCGAGGAGGTCCCCGAGCGGCGCAAGCAGCCGAAGCGTATCCAGACGCTGCCCGCGGGGGGCCGCGACGAGGCGGTGGGCGCCACCGTGGTGTTCAGCTACGTGGAGCCGGAGCAGTGCCGCTGCGAGTGCCACGCGCACGCGGCCCCCACCCTCTCGGCCCCCGCCCCCGCCCTCTCGGCCCCCGCCCCCGCCCCCGACCAGCTGCCGCTGCTGGCCTCGGAGCAGCATGCACGCCTCAGGTGCCACTCTTTGCCTAGCTCACTATCACTTTGACTTCGTAACACCAAAGGACTTGCGATCCTTCCATTGCTGTACATTTATTGCTACAGATCAGCTAAACGAATGAGTAAATGAAACCCTTTCCTCAGTTCTGAGTTAATACTTATCACGGAGTGTCGTCCCCAGCTCACCGCCGGAGGTCGCTCCGGAGGGGCGCGTGGCTCGCGTGCGTCTCTCGCCTGTCGATCGCGATTCACACGCGATGCCGTCGGTGAGTTTTTATTTACCAAGCTATATGATGTTGAACTTGTTCATGTTGTCCCTATTGTATGTACGAATAAATCGAAAAGAGTGGCAATCGCGTGCCTGGGCAGTGGAGGCCTTTCGGTGGGCCAACGTGTAATGCCGACAGGTGCATGACAGGTGTATGACAGAGTGGTGAAGAATGAGTTGTGGTCAGCATTATCTATGTATGGGGTGAACAGTAATCTGATACGGGCACTGAAATCTCTCTATGAGGGTTCTAGTGCTTGTGTCAGAATCAACGGGACATGCACGGAATGGTATAGCATCGAAAAAGGTGTTAGACAGAGATGTGTAGCGTCACCGTCGCTGTTTAACCTATTCTTAGATAATTGCCTTATGAGCTTGAAAGAGTGTAAAAATGGTTTGAGAATGAATGATTTATTAGTCCAATGTCTCCTTTACGCTGATGACCAAGTTTAGGCTTCGTCGGCTGAAGAGTTGCAGAAGATGATGACTGTGCGATATGAGTCTTTAGAAGAGAAAGGAATGAAAGTTAATATTAGTAAGACGAGAGTTATGGTTTTTGAAAGGGAGGATGATTTGACAGTATGCAATATTGAAATCGGAAGTGAAAAAGTAGAACAAGTGAAAGAGTTTGTATACTTGGGGTCAAAGTTTTCAAGAGATGGGAAGTGCGACAGCGATATTGAAAGGAGAGTGAATGCTGGTAATATAGTGAATGGTGCACTGCGCACCTTTGTGAATAGTTAGAAGGTGTCCAAAAAGGCACGTCTGGCTGTTCACAAGGGAGTGCTAGTCCCGACACTAATGTATGGAAGTGAAAGTTGGGTGTGGCAGAAGAAGCATGAAAGTAGGATAAACGTAGTGGAGATGCGAGCACTCAGAAGTATGCTAGGAGTGAAGTTGAGTGATAGGATTAAGAATGAAACTTTATGAGAGGTTTGTGGTTTGAATGAAGATGTAGTGACTAGAATTGAGAAAGGTATGCTTAGATGGTTTGGTCATATTGAGAGGATGAGTGAAAGTAGACTTACGAAAGAAATATATAGCGGAAGTGTGAATGGGAACGTTGGAAGGGGCAGGCCAAGAAGGACATTCCATGACCAAATAGGTGATGTCCTAAAGAAAGGTCAGGTCAGAAGCACCCTAAACCGACGAGTATGCATGAAGAGGTTAATGAAACTGGAAGAAGCGAAAGTTGTGAGCCAGGATCGTAGCAAGTGGAAGGATGTGATCTCTGCCTACCCCTGCGGGAAAAAGGCGTGACTTTATGTATGTATTAATAAAATGTATACAAAGCAAAGTAATATAGTTTAGCAAAGAACTGGCAAAAAACTCAGAGGGCTTGTCATTCTTTTCTTTTTTATTAGTTTGCGGTCCTATTTGATAATGTAATTTATATTTACACAACAAATTCCATATAACAGACTGTTCTATTGGATCATGGTTCCTCGTTTTCGGTATTCGTGTATGCAAGTTTATAACAAATCTTAAATTCAGACATCATGCGAGTACTGAACGGCGAGAAGTGACGGTGACGTGACGTGCCTGTAATGCCGTGTTGCAGGTGGGCCACTGACCGCCGCCGCCGGGCCGCGCCCTCCCCGCAGCTGCGACTCCACTTTTGTAAATTGTATTCTCTATCGTACTGAGCGTAAGGATGTTATCATTTTTGAGATGTAAATTTACCCGGTTCACTAGGATATCTATTTATAGCGTCGTTTATATATATCTCCTATTAGCCACCGTTGATCTTTGCATTTTTGATGTTTATTGAATTGTTCAACATTGTGATTTTGACTAGCAACTACATTACAGTCCTCGCCAAACTTGATGGCCGCTCCTCAGGTATCGGCGACACGTACGCGGGGGGTGGAGGCAGGCCGACTGCTACAGTCAGAGCGGCCATTAAGATTGGAGAGCACTTGTACCTACTACGTGTATGGAACGTGTGTCGGATTGAAATCGGGCGCGGGGCGTCACCGCCTTACTCGCCCTGCGGCGGAATACTCGTCGGGAGCCGCGGCTATTCAATGTAGCCACATGTTACGCGTTCTCAGAACTGAACCCAAACTAACAGTGGTTCGGAAAGCCATGGTTCTCGGAAGCCAATGACATGGCATTACCCCATCCGGTTTGTGAAATGGTAGGGGTTGGGAGCACACGGCGATCCGCGCGTCGCCATGGCCCGCTTGCCGCGTCCTTAGTCAATGTAAGGTGAATGGGACCACTCGCTCAAACTAGGCTCCAGGGCGTGGAGCGGTGCGCCGTAGTTGCCAGTGCAGCCACTGTTCCCGCGACTTCTTTAGCAACCTTATTAGGCAGCGACTCAGTGAGCTGGCCGTTCAATAGGGCCATCATTTGCACTATGCAACGGCAACTAGGACTTCTTGTAGTCAACTAAATCATGTTCCTTGGGAGATCTACTAACATTGACAAAGCAATAATATAAAATGTAATCCCAGGTGAACAGCTCAGGGTTTTAACGCTGCCAGTATCAAATGAATTAGCCTTAGTATATTTACTTAAGCGTCGTATTTTCATTGCGTGATCTACCTTAATGACACGATAGGAAAGGTGTATACATTTCGTATCCTGTTCGGTATCAGCCTTACTAATAAAGTAATATAACTAGCTTAAGGTAACTCCGCTAAGCTCATTGACATAGTCTAGGAGAGTAGCCAGGACGGTACAATGAGGCGCGTAAGAGTAGATTTAGTGTTCCTTGGCCTGGAGGCATAGAGGTATCACGTGCACGTGGCCCGCCACTGGCGACGGGCTACCGCTTATATCCTGAAAGAACATCAGCCAAAAGGCGGCTTCTACTCGCGGTCGTCCGGCCACACGAGCATCAGAGCATTTATTACCTTTTCTGTACCTACTATGTATGTAACTTCTTCAAGGTAAATAATTGTACCTATCGCTGTAAAGTGTATCGCTGCGGGCTGCCCTATTGCTTATTTTCATTCTTTACGCACAATAGCCAAATGAAGTTTGACATTAGACCAGAGTTTTGGAGGCAGAATTAAATGCCACGGTCGGCCTCAGTACCTGCCAAAGGCCTGGAGCTCAACTCGATATTTTGGCGGCACCTTCAACAAAGCGAATCCAAACCCCACGATCGGCTGGATGCTTGTTCTTCCTTCCTGCACGATTGCATCGGAGCCCGCCCGGCCAGTTTGTACCATATCTCGCCGTTAGCCGGTTTATCGCAATGTAAGATGTATGTAAAGTTGTTAATAATGAAAAGATATCAGATATATTAGGCAAAAGTCTGAGATATAAAAAGTATGAATTTTGCTTTCCACACTGTGTTTTATTCTTACACCCCGGTACCCCGGTACCCGCGGAAACCAAAGCGTCCAATGAAACCGCCAGATAAATAAAAAACAATTTATTTCAATTGGGTGTTGAAAGTAAATGCAAGTATTGTACAGTGTCCGCCTCACTTGAAGATCTTGCCCTGGTTGAAGGCGCGGCCCGCGGAGTCCGTCCCGGTCCAGGAGAAGTAGTCCTGCACCAGCTTCTTGGTCTCGGCGCTGGCGGGGTCCAGCTTCCTCCACTCGTACGACTCGTAGTCGATCTGCAGCAGAGCCACGGTTAGCCTCCGTCGGTTCCACCGGGCACTAGCCGGGGACCAGCCTGGCGGGACCCACCTGCCAGTCGGGCGACAGAGGGAAGGCGAGCTCCTGCCCCCGCCACACCCACACGCCGGAGATGGTGGAGTCGTTGTCCTGCCCGAAGAGGCACACGGACGCGAAGGCCTGCTTGCGCATCTTGTCCAGCCGCTGGAACATGCCTGCTCACCCGACGGTGGTTATATTACTGCGTGGATAAGGTTTGGTTACGATTTGGACTCCTAACCGTGTAGCAACTCACCGGTGATGAGGTTGCAGCTCATGAACACCTTGGCGAGCTCTTTGGGGTATTTGTACTCTGCAAACCAGATGGAGTAGTTTTCGGGGTCAAACTTCTCCCAGAAGTAAGGGATGGACTTGGCTTCGTCCTCGTTGGAGTAGCAACGCTTGAAGTCGTCCATGTTGAAGGTGCTGAAAAGTAAATATTTACACTGTGTTGCATACGGCCGGAATACAAGCAACATCATGCTGGGGACAATTTGCGTGGATCTCTAGTCAATGCAACGTCTCACCCCTTGGGCATGGAGTCAAACGGGTCTTTGGACTCTTTGGGCTTCTCGTCCAGCTCATCCTCCGGGTCGGGCGCGGGTGCCTCCTTCTTGGGTTTGGGCTGCTCTTTCTTCTCGGCCTTCTTGTCTTTTTTGGCACCGCCGTCCTGGAACGGCCGTCGATCGGTTAATGAATGCACTGTGACACTGCACTTGCAGAAATCAGAAATGACGAGATACAAAGGAAAACCAGAGTTACCGACGTAGCCCACAGGACTGTGAAACTCTGTGAACGGGGCAGAAAGTTTCGGGAAGCGCAATGCCGGTGACCCTCCGGCACGGGGACCGACGACCCGGTCAAGGTCGCCGGTAAGCGATGGGCCGGCTCTCGTGGAAATCCTTGGGGAGGCTTCCTTTGGCTGAAGCGACGATGACCGTGCTTGCATGCGGTGTCAGAAAATAGCGAGAACGGGTACCTTCTTGGCACTGGTGAGGTCCTGGTGCTTCTTGGGGTCGTAGACGGGCGCCGCCGTGGCCAGCGCGGGCGCCCCGGCCACGGCCAGCACGGGCGCCTGGTGCCCCACCGTCAGGAACCAGCGCTGCACGTTGCGCAGCTGGCCGCGCAGCTCGGGCTCCAGCACGTGCTGTGGCAATGGCCAATGGCCAATGGCTGGCTTAGCGACGAGGCCACTGGGAGCTTCGCCCCTGGAAGACCGCCAATACTCACCTGGAAGGCGTGCAGCAGGGTGGCGTACACGATGACGTCGGCCAGGGTGACGCGTTCCGTGACCAGGAAGGTGCGCGTCAGCAGGTGCGAGTCCAGCACCCGCAGGGCTGCCACCAGGTCTTGCTTCGCGCGCTCCACGTTCTGTTAACATTTAAAAAACACTTGGCATTCACGTGAAGCAATAGTACTCGCAGAGTGTAACAGATACTTTAAATTAAGATCACAGTGCAGCAATCTGAGCGACCGTCTTGCCAAAGTTAGCTTATTTTCTATAAACAATTGTTGGAGGCCAATCTTTGCGGTGGGTCTTTTTTGGACTGCTATAATGATCACTTATTGATATACTCACAAGCGTGTAAGGCATAAAACCCTGTGACAGGCATTGTAAGACTTCTGGTAGTCACATTAAAAGCTAGAGTGGAACTAACCTGTTTGTTGAACTGCATGATGCCTAGGTATGGGAAGACCCAGGCACAAGATGCAGGCAGCAACTCACTGTCCGCCCATGAGGCCCACTGCAGCACGCGAGCCTGTGTAGCTGCGTCACCCCCACGCAGGGCGGCATTGGCCACTGAATCAAACATACATATATTAAACTATTGCTCTACTACTGTTGGGCCCACAAACAACCCACTGCTTAGTCAGGGAGTTACAGGGAGGACCATTAGACTACTGCGCCAGGGTTAGCACTTGATGGCCGCTCTGAGCTTAGCCGCATTATGGTGTGCAGAACAAAGAGAATCAGGTATCAGCGGAATGTAAACACAGTCTTCCACCCGCATGTTAGTGTGAGTGCTACATTCTTATTGGTTATGAAATGTTCAACTGACTGTAAAATGCACAAGTTAGTACTGACGGCTACATTCAGAGTGGCCATAAAGTTAGGAGTGTTGTAAATTCTTCTAATAAATGGATTTTGTACAACTAAGGCAATTTCTTACAAATCTCCAACATTTTAAAGTTCAATATATGATTCATGTCATTTGCACTTGATAATAAATCTACATTACAGAGTAGTCTTTTGCTCATACATATGTAGTTTCTTGTAATTTAATTTTTAATCAAATATGGATAATCTATATTCATGTTATTTTCTATTGGGTGTAGTTAACCTATAGTGCAGCTAAAATAGCATACTTAGTATATTATTAGGTATGTATTTTCCATCCAAAAAAAGTAATATTGCCCTGATATTTTTTGTGCCATCAGTACAATAGACCTCAGTAAAATATATTTTCTATTCAATAACCAACAATACGATAGGAAAGCACAGCACAGATATTACCATCTGATATTTCATGTCAACATCATTGACCTTGGCATTGTCAGCTGATGACAGAAACAGCTGATCAAAAGGAACAAAAAAGAAATAGAATATGCATTTGTTCATTTCAACAGTAGGTAATCACTGCTGCTGGGTTTCTATTACGTCGAAGTTTAAACAGTACATTTACAGGTCAAAATACAGGACGGGCCAAGGGCATAACGACAGAGAATTGGTAACATTTTTCTATCTAGCATTCTGCTCTCATCCCATTCGAAGTCCATGCATGTTTATATTAAAAATTGCTAAAGCCATATAGTTAAATTTAAGGTTATAAGTATGACGAAGTGTATAAAAATGAAAGATTACTCACCATAGTATGCAATGGCATTGCTCTCAGTCAGCACGACTTTTCCATCGGCACTTTCATAAGCCGGCACCTAAAATACACACCAAGAATTACACGTCACCCCTGATAACATATGCGGTGCCGGCAACACTAGTTCACAAGGTTCGTATTCGAAATCACACTCACTTTACCAGCGGGGAACTTCTTTAAGAATTCTTCTGATTTGTTCGTTACACCAAACACAAAATTAGGGGCTATTTTCAAATCAGTTCCGGAATACTGTGCGGCGATCAGCGCCTTGTAAGCGCGGAAATTCTCCGGATAAGTATAAAGTACCTACGAAAATAAGTACAGAATACATTAGAACGTGTACAAATCAAGTTAGTTTAAGTTTATCTCATGAAATACTACATGGATTCTTGGGATATTTATCAGTAAATTATAACCTACCCCGGCCGCCATGGTTGGACTTTCTGAAAGGGGGAAGGAAAGTGAAGAGGGAGGGGAAGGAATATTGGCATTGACATTTGTCAATTTTGACATAGATAAGATATGATATGACATACAAAAAAAATTTATCTAACTATTAACGACTAATAATTATTGTAATATCAAGTGCGTGCTATCCAGCGGCTTCAGCTGCTCGCACAGCCCGTACTTGATCGTCTACGCCTGGAAACATTCTCTTCTCGTCCTGTTGTACGCCCGCAACCTGACTTACCCGGCGGTATCGGCTATTGCTGTACAGCCGGATCCACCGTTAGTCGCACCAGCGGAATTGGTGCAGAACGAGGAGTTAAATGTTAACAACCAGTATGATGAGCAATTAAGGAGGGCTTTGGATGATGCGATTCTGGTATACCGTGATGTCCCTGCATCTGATCGACCGCGGTTACCCCGTTTGCCCATGAACAAACATATTCTGTCTTGTCTTTAACATCCGTTCTCAACCCATTTTTACAATCCCATTTTGATAAATCAGAAAACTTGACAGAAACGCATTCAATCCTATATTGCGGTGCTGTCGCCGTTTGTAGAGTAGGTGGTGTTAGGTTCCCAAACCAAAACCGGCCTACTACACAAATGGAGACTATCCCAGCATGGCAACATAGAATTGAGTTGCGAATTAACACAGCCAGAACAATTATTGCCAAATTATATACATAAAAAAACGGAAATAGTCGTCCAAGGGTCATGCGTTTCGTACATCAGGCATTCAATGGGACTGGGGTCAGACCCCAAGACTATAATGCCTGGCTTACGGAACGCATTGACTTTTACAAACAAAAGGTACAAGCATGGGCAAAACGGATACGACGCTTCAAGGAGCGTTCCGATAGATACAAACAGAATCGCCTCTTCCAAAGTGATGCAAAGAAGGTATATAGAAACTATGAGAAAAATAGTCGGCAAATCAGTCTTGGTGTGACCCCGGATCCAGTCAGAATGTATACATTTTGGCAGGATATTTGGGCACAACCAATTAATCACACTGAAGGCGAATGGATGACTATTGTTAGGCGTTCATGTGAACATATCACGGCCATGGAACAAGTAATTATCAGCCAAGCAGATATAGCCCGTGCACTCCGTCTGGCTCCAAACTGGAAGAGCCCGGGACCAGATGGCCTGCACAATTTCTGGCTTAAACGGTTCCACAGCTCACATGAACGTCTGGCAACACAATTCCATAACGCTATTTCATCAAAAACTTTGCCTACATTTTTGACTAACGGCGTCACATACCTTCTTTACAAATCCGGTAGTACCTCGGAACCGAAAAACTATCGACCTATAACTTGCTTGCCTACAACCTACAAGCTGCTTACTTCTATTTTAAAATTCAAAATTATGGATCACATTTTGCCTAATAATATCATGGCAACCGCACAAAATGGATGTAAGCCACGGTCTCGGGGTACTAAAGAACTCCTCCTTAATGACATGACTATTTGCCAACAAGTCCGTAGACTCAAGAAAAATATTTCCATGGCCTGGATAGACTACAAAAAGGCGTATGATTCGGTGCCTCATGGAGACGGTACAAATCTAGTACTCTACTTAGCCATGAGAGTACTCGATTTGTACCGTCTCCATCCAAATCTATGCTCTTTTCTTAGCGTATGCATGAGCCAGTGGACCACACGTCTCTGTCTGCCAGACATGGCGGGGTTTTCTGACTCCACAGGCTTATCTATACTAATATATAAAGCTGCAGAGTTTGTTTATTTGTTTGTTTGTTTGAACGCGCTAATCTCCGGAACTACTGGTCCGATTTCAAAAAATCTTTCAGTGTTAGATAGTCCATTTATCGAGGAAGGTTATAGGCTATATTTTATTTTGAAAAGAATTAGGGAGCCGTATGAAAATTGCGATTTTGTAACCCAAGGTGTAAAATCGAAAACCTATTTATACGTGCGCTGCAAAAAATATTGACAATAGAACAAAATGATGTACTACGAGTTGTTAGGTCTTATTAAGATCTAAAAAAAGTGCGCGGGAGCACATATCTAACTATCATAGTTTAGTCACAATAACCACTTTTAGGTTCATAAAAAATATGCATAGAGATAAGCACGGGTTCGAAGTCCACGCGGGCGAAGCCGCGCGCAAAAGCCAGTTAAGGATAAAGCGTGGAATTTTTCAAGGTGACAGCCTGAGTCCCTTGTGGTTCTGCCTAGCTATGAATCCATTAAGCACGCTACTAATGGATTCAAAGATAGGCTACCTACTCCGCAGAGATGGTGAATGGATGACCTCAAATTGTATGCACCAAAGAAATCTGATTTAGTATCACTATTAAAGATTACAGAAAACTTTAGTAATGATATTAAAATTGAGTTTGGTGTCGACAAATGTGCGGCCATTCATGTACAGAGGGGCAGAGTTGTAACTTCGGAAGAATTACAACTCTCTGAAAATATGTCATTCAGATGTCTCTCGGAGTCGGAAACCTATAGGTACCTTGGAATGGCAGAAGGACTAGGTATAGCTGACAAGGAGATAAAACAGGCATTGACAACATGTTTCTTCAGCCGCCTTACAAAAGTACTTAAGTCTTTTTTAATACAGTTGCTCAAAAAGAGGCATATTGCAGGCACGTATAGCGTTCGGGAAGTGGGCTATTACACACGCGTGCTTTTTTTTTACCATTCCCGCACTAGTGCGTTTTCTTTCCCAACTGTCAAAATAATGTCTAATAAAAGGAAAAACCAACCATGAAGTTTTTACTAAAAAAAATCATAGAAGTTTTTATGATTCTTAAATTACGTATATTTATAAAAAAGAAACAACTTAATCATTTGTTTCAATATCAGATTTAATGATTTGATTGAATGAGTTAGGTTAGGTTTCATTTCATTAAATTTCATTTTCATTTCATATCAATAAAAATTTTCTACTGAAGACTTGGCTGTATGGGCATAGTTGCTTTTGCCTACTAGAATGGGTGAAGAAAAAAATCTCTGCTTATTCTACGGTAGGCGCCATTTTTGTTTATAAGCCATAAATGATTGGTTAGTTGAGTTTATTGTGTTTTTATTATTTTATTAAATTGCTTCATTTTTTCGCAACTGTATTAAAAATAGTCGTTCAGTACACGTGCGAAACCGTCATTGCAACTTTTTCCGACTGTCAACCCTCGCCTTCGGCTGCGCCTCGGCTCGGGTAGACATTTGTCGGAACTCGTTGTAATGACAGCCATTCCGCACTTGTAATGAAATATACTATTATTTGGCGGTAATAAGGTTCGCGCTGTCAATGGTTGGGTTATGCCTGCACTTGCTTACTCGTTTGGCATTCTAAGGTGGACTCAGACTGAGTTAGACGCCTTGGATAGAAGGGTACGTCGACAATTGACCTTATATCGAATGCACCACCCCCGTTCGTCTGTTATGAGGTTGTATATCCCACGGAAATGTGAGGGACGTGGTTTTTTAAACGTCAAAAACCTACATAACCGCGAGGTATGCAATCTGCGGGATTACTTCCTACAGTCAACCGAGGATGTGCACCGAGATATGGCCAATGTTGACAATTTCTTCACACCTTTATCCTTGGCAAAACAGAATTGGCGCAAGCCCCAGGTGTTAAGCATTTCGGACCGCACGACTATATGGAAGAGCAAGGAGTTACACGGAAGGTTCTACAAGGCTCTCACTGGGCCGGACGTAGACCAACTCGCTTCTGTGGCTTGGCTACGCTTCAGTAACCTCTTTGGGGAGACTGAAGGGTTTGCCTGTGCAATTATGGACGAAGTTATTATGACGAATAACTACCGGAGACATATCCTAAAGGATGGGACTGCCGACATCTGTCGAGCCTGTCATCGTCCAGGAGAGTCCATTAGGCATATCGTCTCTGGCTGTTCTCGTCTTGCTAACGGAGAATACTTGCATAGACACAACCAAGTGGCCAAGATAGTCCATCAACAACTTGCCCTTAAATATAGTCTTGTGGATACTGAAGTGCCCTACTACCAATACCAGCCTGCGCCAGTTCTGGACAATGGTCATGTCACGCTCTACTGGGATCGATCGATTATTACTGACAGGACTATTCTCGCTAATAAGCCTGATATAGTGATAATTGACCGATCGGCGAGCCGGGCAATGCTTGTTGACGTCACTATCCCGCATGACGAGAACCTCGTTAAAGCTGAAAAAGAGAAACTCACAAAGTATCTCGATTTGGCTCACGAGGTTACCGCAATGTGGCATGTTGATTCAACAATCACTGTGCCGATAGTTGTTTCAGTAAACGGTCTTATTGCGAAGAGTTTCGACCTACATCTCAAGAAACTCTCGCTGGTTTGCTGGATTAAGGGCCTGATTCAAAAGGCTGTCATACTGGATTCGGCAATGATCGTGAGGAGGTTCCTCTCTCTGGAGCCCTGAACCGTCGGTAGCTTAGGTCATCGACCTCGTTTTCGACGGTTTTTGTCTATTTTTATGTATATTTTTTTTAAAACATTTTGTATTTTTTTTAAATATATGTAAAAATATGAAATAAAGAGACATGATATAATAAAATTTTAATATTAACTATCTAACATAACAGCTAAGACCTGTATGTAGAGAAATTATTTTCTTGTATCATTTTAAGTTTTTGTTAGGTCTCTGTAACGTCGTGAGATACGATTGACCCCTGACAACGCAGTTTGCGCAGTGGTTGAGCGATCGACTGCTTCTCAGCGTGTCGCGGGTTCAATCCCCGCACGGAAGAAATATTTGTACGATCTACAAGTATTTGTTCCGGGTCTGGGTGTTTTCTATCTTTAATATGTATGTATTTACAAAAAAAATGTATTTAAGTAGTTTATCTTCCATCTCGTTACCATAAGTTGCTTAGCTTGGGACGAGATGGCGTTGTGTGAAATGTCCAAGGATATTTATTTATTCATTAATGGTTTCAGAATAACTATCGCTAATGTTGGTTTTAGGAAATGTTTATATCTTAAACGTAAAATTTGTTAAAAAAATAGCATGGTCCGTGTGCTGACGGATCAAGAATACACAAGGTCACCAACTCATGTCATCCTCAGGGTGTCGTAAGGAACGCAAGTGTGAGATCACCTGGCGGCAAGATAAGGAAAACTTGATGCAAACCCTATGCAACCCGTCTTATTTATCAGCGTGGCGCAGTAGTCTAATTTCCCTCCATGAATTTGGAGGAGGCCCAACATAGCAGTAGGTCATCTAAGGGCTGAAACGACGAACTATAGCAATATTACCAAGTCTTGACAGTATTTTCCCCAAAGCTTAAGTAAGGGGCTGACTGATCTGATCCCCTTTCAAAAAGTACGATAATTTTTTTTTATCATGTTTTTATTCCTAAATTATTATTCGACAAAGAAACGTAACTTGATTTTTCTTTAGAAATACAAGGAATAATCCACAAAATCGAACGTCAATATAAAGCCGCTTTCTATTTTATCCCTTGATATGGGGAGAAATCCATTACGTTGGAAGCCATAAACCATAGACATTAAAGAAATTCCTAAATAAAACTTGACAATATTTATTTATGGTTATTAATTTATTGTCTGTGCGGTTATTTAGATCGATGGTTTGAAGGTGTAGTAATTTTTATTTGCGACAAATTGTAAATTCTTGAAATACTGTCTTGTATCAGCGACGATAATTGTTATTACCAGTTTCATTTGAAACAAACAAAATGGTTTGTATAATATTTTTTAGTGTAAGTGTACATTATTCAAAATGTGTGTGTATTGCAAAATTGGCACAGGAAAAAGGGAGCCCAAAAAGGGAAAAAGTTTGTGCATCACCGGCAATCATCATATTTTGACCAGCCCCAACACTTAAATCTCAGGAATATAGTCAGTTACAAATTTTACTCTTCCAATCGAATCAGTGTTACAATGGCAATTAACTTGAACACTATTTGCAGGGTAACGAGAACTCAATTCCGATGGAACTATGTTCAAACTGTAAGTATTTACTAAAACAGTGACGCTGTTTCATTTATTAATCTTCTTTCAAATTCTGATCTGCTCATCTTTTGATTTCAAACTATAATGCTTAGTTCTTGCCTCAAAGTGTACTTAGAATTTTTTATTGTAAGTACCTGAAGCTTCAAATGTTGGAAAATATAAAAAGTAAATTAAGTAAACGATTTTGTTAAGATCTATGTGAACTAACATTTGTAATTGCAATTACAATAACTGCTTTCCATGTATGATCTGTGTGGCTAACACTGTCTGCATCCATAATGCAGTGGCCAGCAAAGCGAGCAAACCTTGAGCAGTGAACAGCATAAGTAGGGTGTGCAAATAAAGCATAACAAGAGGTTTGTTTTCAGCACGTGTAAACTGCATTGATTTTAAGGTGGAGAACTGTGAGTGTCGTAGTGTCACTCGCGTCCAACGTTCATCTCCATGTTAGAGTATCGCACGCACACACTGCAGCGTCCAGAACAATTTTTCTATTACCCAACTATGTACATCAACTTCCTAATGATGTACTTTTAAATAAATTAGTAAATAATGAACCGTTTTTGAATATTTGCATAAAACAGTTGAAATTGATGAAAGAATTACCAAGCGCTTCAATGCTGAATGTGAAACAAGCATTAGTGGGTGTTACTCTGTTACTCTGCTTCTCTTTCTGTCATTTATTCTTTCAGCTTGGTGACTGTTGCAGGTGATATTGTAGACTTGAAGCCACCCACTGCATAATTCCTCCACCTCAAACCTACACATTGTTAAAAATTGTTCTGGATGAGTGTTGTACATGAGATTCATAGTTATGTTTTGTTAGTGCATCCCACGTCGTAGGACGGCTATAGTTAGATATTTGATGTTATGGATGTTAGAATGCTAATGAGAACCACTCAGGTGGGAGGAATATATGCACATGGAAGAGGTCAGCTTGAATTGTTATTACATTCTAAAGTAGCCATAGCTTACTAATGTATGTTAGTAAGTATGAATATAAGCCATTTATAACGAATATGATAACAAAAATAATGATTCCGCAATAATAATACAATTTTTGAAAATCATTTAATGAAATGTCCCAAAGCTCATTTATTTTATTGACCAAGATTGATAACTTGGTATTTATCATTGGTGTAGAGTCAGTAACGTGGATTGTATAAAGTATATGTAACGACAAGTGCGTAAGTGCGGCCTACCTACCGCGCACCGCGATACGTCAATCGAGGTCAATGTCGCATTTAGTTCAGCGCCCTGCTGTGGTTTGCTAACTTCTAGAGGTTTCCTTGAGTTTTAGTGTTCACCAAGTGAATAGGCGTTTCGCACCCACATACTAGTTCTGAGTTACACTCTTTTAATGATCTCTATTAATTTTGATTGGCGAACGATTTTCATTACTTTAGTAAAAATACCATCAAGCAATATGTGTTATCGAATCATCTATATCCTTAGTGTTTTGATGATTGTCTAATATTTTTTTTATAGTTCAAGTATCCTATATTTCATGCTAGTTAACGAATCGAGAATCAATCCGAAACTTGTAACAAAAACTTATTCAAACCGATACGCGCACTATAAAGCGAACGTGAGCGGAGCAATAATAGTTTAAAATGCTGTTTATCCTTGGTCAGGCGAAGTAAGACTTTAGTAGTAAAACCTTCACATAGGTACGGGGTGTCGTAATATTTTCTGTAATATTGTCGAACACAAATTTCAGCTCTAAGGCATAAATAAACGTTTCTGCGCTGTCATGTTCGGTGACCTATACCAATGCTTACTCGCGACATTAACTGCTACGGCACTCGCTGACCTTTTCCGAAGCACATGTTCTTTAGCTTGATGCGCGCCTCTGCCGCCTGCACTTATTCTGGACCCGTTTTTACCAGAAGATGGGTCGTAGGGAGCTCTTTCCTGAAGCTACTGTTTGGGAATGAAGCCGGCGTGGCTGCGGCGTGCACTGGGCTACACCATGTCGAGAGCGAGGATCGAATGGCCAGAGGCGCTAGTGGACGAGTGACTTCTTAACTGTTGGGGATGCCGTAGATGTGCGCCGGAACTGATTTCGCTTTGCACTCGATGTATCGTGGTTAGGGTGCCTACTGATGTAACCTAGTTATGGAAACTCGAACCTCGCTTAGGTTTATATAGTTGGCGTAATTTTACAGTCTGGGAAGAGTTCTTCTCCAAGACCGGGTTGCGAGTGCATGATACGTGTTTGCACTTCCAATCTGTCAATTTCAAGATAAGTAATAAGAATGTCTCCGTCGTTGGCAATAGTACCTAATATACTAAGCGTATGTTGTAAGCGGCGTTAAATCAGTGCGCATCCTATGCTATCGCTTATGTATGTTATTTGTAGCCGGTTGCAGCCGACGACGAATCCCGATCGAAGCGTCTCCGTGGGAACACCGTTTAGGTCGCAGCGGTGCTTAATGCGGACGAATGCACCTTGCTCGCGCCACATTGTGTTACGCGCGGTTACCTCACTAAACATCTATTGAAACTTGAAAATACATTTTCCTAGTATCATTCAATCGCCTGGGTGATTTCTTACACTAATTGTCGCGAAGCTGGCATCTAAATAAGTAATTGCATTACTGCTTCACAATGGTGTCTATGGCATGAATCAAACTTCCTTTCCTTTTTATGACCTTTAGATATCGACAAAAAAGTCATATAATAATAATTTCAAAGGCCCTTTGAAGATTAAAATGATTATTATCTTGTATATTCTTTATTCATATTTTTTACATAATATTTATAAAAAAGAGAAAAACATTTTTTTAAATTTTATATAAAATCATAGCAGCCCTAGGGGCGGAAATTTTTTTTTTGATGATGATTATTATTACCAGAATTATACACAGCGACGTGACCTTTAGAAAAAATATTTTATGTATTAGAATTACTAAAATAGAAGCGAATAATGCATTGGTGAGAGGGCAGTTCGTGGCCGGCTGTAACTATTTCTATGTACCGCTGAGGCGCGTACGACGCACCGCCCAATGCGAGATTGACCCGCGGTGTTAGCGATGGTTTTGCTCGGAAAATGGCTCCGTGTGACATTGTCGGCTGCTCGCTGCTGTGTGAATTGCTTTGTTTCCTTATTTGTTTCGATACATTACCTAAAATATTATTAGAGTATCTTGTAAACCAACGCAAATGAAAGTTGAGTTTAGACATAATGTGAGCACGCTCGTCACTTTCAGTAATTGCATCTCGTTTGTACAGCTTGACCAACATTCGCGATACATTGTAAAAAGGCGCCGAAAACCGCTGTACCAGGAGATAACTTAAAGCTGCCCAATTGAGTAATTATAAATTATGTAAACCGTCGTGCACCGCAGTATGCCGTTTCTTATATCAACAGGCACATCGCAATGTTATGAAACATGGCATTACTGCGATACTGATGATCCAAATATACTGATGTGATGTTAACACATGAAAGCAGTATCTTTTCTCGTGAATAATTTCTCAGATTCAATGAGTATTTTTAGTTGTTACTAACATCGTCATCCGTTTCTTTGTGAGCCAAAGTTAGTCATAACAATAAACGCTCAGTTTCAAATGAGATCGCACCCGAGGTGATTTGTCGAGTTACTTATCAAACCAAATAGTTTAGTTAGCCCGCGAGTAAGTTCAACTAGCAGATAAGAGCCGCGCTGTGTACATACGGCTTGGCTAAAGCAATCCCGCGCAGTAGCTTTCGGAGCGCAGCCTGACGTTGAAAAATCGTCCCCGGGACTAGCATCGTCCCGATCGCTCATAAACAATGCAAGGTTATTGATGTAACGTCAATTATTATAGAGATTTGCACAATACAAATAAGGTTACTAGGAAAAAAGGTTTCTTTTAAAAAATCTCTTTAAGTTGTTGTCTGTGAAAATGTTGTATCTAGAGAGTTTTCGGTACTTAGTGGAGATTAGTTTGGGGATAGTTGCTGGCAAAGTGCACCCTAGGCAGTAGCTCGTGACAAGCGACAAGCGAGCAGCCGCCGCACGGAGGCGAAGCTTGGGAACGTTCAGTTCAGAGGCGGTTGCTCCGATGTGTGCGTGTGACACATGCATGTGTGGGTGTGTAGTCGATGCGGACGAGATCCGGCGCCTGGGCAAGCGCTTCCGCAAGCTGGACCTGGACAACTCGGGCGCGCTGTCCATCGACGAGTTCATGTCGCTGCCCGAGCTGCAGCAGAACCCGCTGGTGCAGCGCGTCATCGACATCTTCGACGCCGACGGCAACGGAGAGGTTTGTCCCCGCTGTTGCCAGATAACATAGTACATACTCGGACACTAGTAAACAGCTTTCGCTTTAGGAGTTTAGAATACATAGTGTCACCACCGCATTCCGTCCGGAGGGTGTCGCAAGAGCCGATATAAGACAATGACAAGGCCACAAGAGAAGGAAAACTTAATCGATACCGAACGCCCGACCCCCAATTTGTTCGGCTCCTGCGTGCTCAATAACTTTTTCACTGTCCATAATTCACCGTTTCTTTTATCACGAGCATATTCTAGAAAATATCATATGTGCGAGAACTCGTTTTAGTAATGGCCCCTTGCAACGTGATTGGTATTCTCAGTAGCAACATACAATGTAGAAGGGTCGTGCTACATCGCCATGCCGGCTGCGTTTGTTGGCTGACATTGAGATAAAACATTTGTTGATAAACACGAAATATTTGCTTAATGAAATGCACACATGCGCACGTACCGCACACATATAAATGCATTGCCCATTCTACAGTTATCGTAGATAACGGTTGTGTAACTTTGCAATGGATTATCGTGATTCTAAATTCGTCATTCCGTACATATCAAGAAGAAATAAAACTAAATTGAATCATCAAAGGTATAAAAATGACATGGATAATTAATATTATAAGCCATTAGAAAAAATAATATAAGTAATATTATAATCCTTAATCTGTAAAACAGGTAAATAAATTCGGCGGCAAAACAATCTTGGATGCTGGTCTATTTAGGTACTATATTGTTGGATACGGTAGAATTAGTGACGGGTCTTACATTGGCTGCGACGAAGGAACAAGTGTGTGTCCCTCCTTGCTTTATGACACCTCGAATGACGCCAGTGGTGACTTACTGTTGTACAAAGTACATCCGTCTCGCTCTTTACAAACATGCAATTAATAGACACAATTACATCTGCACGTAGGACAAATATCTCTGCGTATACAACATGGAATATAGAAATGCGCGCTTCCTGTTGCAGGTGGACTTCAAGGAGTTCATCCAGGGCGTGTCGCAGTTCAGCGTGAAGGGCGACAAGTTGTCCAAACTGCGGTTCGCCTTCCGCATCTACGACATGGACAACGACGGGTTCATTTCTAACGGGGAGCTCTTTCAGGTAAATGCCAGCGCTGGGCCGAATTGTAACAAGAGCACGTGCTATCTCGGCGTTAACTATGCATTGGAACATTTTCGAAAAATTGAGGCGAACTTTCCGCTGGTTGGTTATATTTAGGCACGTCTCAAATATTTTGTAAATAAGTAAACAGTCAAAAGACGGGCAGTGTTGTGTTATCCAAGCCAACTTTACTGTTCTCGTGAATCTCATCCGCGCGCTCCGCCAGGTCTTGAAGATGATGGTCGGCAACAACCTGAAGGACACGCAGCTGCAGCAGATCGTGGACAAGACGATCCTCTTCGCCGACAAGGACGAGGACGGCAAGATCTCCTTCGAGGAGTTCTGCAACGTGGTGGGCAACACCGACATACATAAGAAGATGGTGGTGGACGTCTAATGGCCGCCCGTTGCCCCACTAGCTAGAACACTATTTCAATTGCGCGCCGGTCGTGGCTCCTACTTGCGCGAGGCGTCACGCTCAGAAACCGCTTTAGGATCCGTGTCAACTTAGAATAACTTTCTGTATTACGCGTATAATAGAAAAGTGTTCAATCCGTTAACTGTATTTAATCAAAGGTACTTTACGTGTTGGGAGCATTCTCAAATGGTCAGGTGGACTCCTAGCAGCATCGTTAACTGGTTCCGTGTTCGATTGCAATTTGCATTGACGTCTCTGCAAAAAATGAGTAAAGTAACAAATAACCATAAACTGTGATTGCGACATCGCAAACGAAGTTTATCGCTCGTAAACTTTCGGCTATTTTAAGAATCGCGTGCCCTTCGAACGCGTTGGTGTTTTTATATGCCAAACGAGTTATTACACGACTCGAAGTCACGTGACCATAAATATTATTGGCGAATGTGGCAATTGTCCCACCTGTTGGACCAGTGAAGAGGAACCCTTGCATGGGTGCTGAACCTCCTCACTGGTGGTCTTGCCTCGCCTATGTACCTCCGTTCGACACACGCGGAGTGGGTGACAAAAGAAAATATGATTTGGCCGTCATTGCTTTTCCAAAGGAATTCGATGTCCGACAAATAACAGCATGCGCCAGTTGCCGGCTGGAGGATATCTTGTAGGTAATCCGAGATCATAACAAGTGCCATATAAGGGCTGACCCTAGTGTAAAATATAAAAAGTACAAAGCGGTGCCACGACCGACGCGCGTAGAACTATCGTATTTCATTTACATTTAAAAAATCTATTTAACTCTAAGATATACATTATATTGTAGTTATACATCATTAGACGATCTTGATTGTAGTCGATTCTTACGTAGAGTTTTATTATAGTTTTTGTTGCAGTATGTACCGTAAGTTTATTTTGTTATTTAGTATTTTATTAGTTGGGTGGGATCGCCGGCCTTTTGGCTGGTGTATATTCTCCGAGCGGAGCTTTCGAATCGCTTACCTCCCTGTTACCACGAGTCCTACGCCTCAACTAGAATGGGACCTAGATTACGTAAAATATCCTTGAGCGAGTCTGGCTGGCCACACGTAACGCAAGTACCGCCATTTTATTAATGATTCGAACTAGAAAGAGATTTAATTTAAGCCTACGCTCGATGTTATGAGCGGTTGCGACTTGCGTGGGATCATTGATGAGAACTCTGGTTCTCTGTTTCGAAGTATTGTACATTTAGGAAAGTTATAGTTATTGGAATTTCTGCTGCATATCGACACCATATTGTTAGAACCTCATTGAACAAGTTTTGAAGTGACAGTGTAGTTTTACCTCTGACTGTCTGACCCATGTGCTCGCCAAAAAAAAGGCGCTCCCGCTTGTTTTAGGGTTACCATTATTTGCGTGACAGTCGTCGATCATCCATTTTGGATATCGGAGTATCTTGGATTAATTAGTCAATTCGTAGCTTTCCTATGAACTAAATGAAGCCTAGTTTTGTATTACTTAACGATACTATTACTGATCTTATCGCCTTATCCGAATTTTATACAAAGAAAGGTTTTACTGTACTAGCGTAATGTTCGAGCAATATTATAACTATGTCGAATAATCTGTACATCTGTAAATCGGACCTTTGGCATCCCTTGAATTTGCGAAGGTTAATTTGATTTGTTAACCTTTAGGCCTGATTAGTCCTTTGGTACCTTATACTTAGGCAGCATATCTAACCTCCGCTTGGGCACCTACGCTCCGCTCATTCGGCATCATTGACGGAAGTTGCGTGACCCGGTCCTGGACATCCTCATCCTTTGACTCCTGCCTCTCCCGCAGGTCCTCACCGCGCTAAAGTGACCGACTCTCAAGATGTAGTTCACCGTTAGATCTTACGTCGATCATTGTACAAATAATGTCTAAAGATGTCTGTGTTGTAAACCAGTTTTTGTAATATAATTGTATGTAGGAATGTTTGTTTCTTAATCCGTTCGATGCGGAGAGAGTTCGTCGCGATGTGTTTGCAGAGATCGCGCGTACCCCTACATTAGGGCACTCTATAACCTTAAGCAGCCTGTACATTTGCGTGCCTCCAGCCACGCACATCTCTGTACATGTGTACGGCGCTAGGATTCGAGAAAAAACAGTCGCAGCGAACTTCCGTCCGCCTAGTTAATATAGTTATTTATGATAAAAGATTTTACTTATTTAGCATAGACTTCTCTCTGTAGTGGTGTGTCGTTTAAGTAGATAACGAATCGTTTTCCATGCGGCGAGTCGTCGGCGGACACGACACGACGCCGTAGCAGAGAACGCTCGAGAATCTTGTTGTTTCTAGTCACCGCTGTTGTGCACACGAACGGTTACCTCCTCGTTACGAGCGGCGACTGGATGCACTTGGCGCCCACCCCGGGTGGACTGGCGAAAGCGGCTTGTACTCAAATGCTGGTCATTGACAAATAACGCTTTGCGAAAGCCCTCCCGAAATGTATGTCGACTGCATCCAGCCGCCGTCACACTAGTTGACAATCTGCATTACGTCCAATATGCGCTACGCTGGCGTAGCGGATGCCGCTGCGTGGACGTGGGACGGCGTGGCTCTGTACGAAGGGCCGCGTGGCTCATAATGTCGACGTGTGGTGGTACCTATGTGCGGAGGCATCGTCCACAGCTTTAACGAAATTCAACGTTCTATATCGAAATATATCAGTTCTAAAGCCTTATAATATTATAGGTTTGGGCTTGCCATTCCTTGTCAGCACCGAGGATCTTTTCATGCAGAACAGTGACTTGCGCCATTCAATTGTTCCTACACAATAACCTCTCCCTGGCTTTGAGGTCAGAGTCCAAGTTCGCACACAAGATCCTTGTGTTGACAAGAGCGTCCATCTCATCCGCTACTCGCGGTACCATTACCTAGCTGATGAGTACTGTGTACCGGTGATGTCGCCTTGTCTACTCAGCTCCATCTCAGTAGCGAGTCTAAGTAAGTCTATACTCTAAAGTGGATATAAGTTTTATTAAAATTTTCCAATTTCAAGGATCTTGTTTGTTTTATTTATTTTGTGATACAAGCTGTAGTCTCATTAAATAAAATGCAAATTTGAGCACCATGTGACAACAATCTGCCAGATTCCTATTGATAATCATTTTTATCTTTTTTTGGTTTGAGTGGAGGCTGCTGTTATGCAACACTGGAACACCTAATCCTCATTTGGGACCAAGGTTTCCCTGCCCTCAGCTTAGCAACCAACAGGTTGAGTACCAATCCTGAAGAATTTGGGGCTCAGTGGCACTGCCACATGGTGATACTGTGTGCCACTCTTTGTCTGACCTCTCCTAGTGGGCCCACCCAGCATGGCTAACCGTGAGCTGGTATGGCACCAATGGATCTTGAAGGCATGCAACCCAAGGGGGGTTACCATGGCAAGGTAGCAGCACAGTCTAGGGGAACTTTGTCACATTCTGTATTGAGCTAAGTTTAAAGATGGTTTAGTTGTAATAAAGTAATATACAAAAGAGCCATCATAATATTTCTAGCTAGCCGTACTTGAGACTTGCATATCATTTTTTTATTGGTTAGCCAAAATGAAAATAAGGACATCTTATAACACGATTTAATATATACACTACCTACCTACTAATAAATTACAAAATGGTCATACAAATCTCGTAGCTATGGCCAAGAGCTTGGTATAATCTGCACCCTTGGAGTGGGTACGCTCCTTCAGTATAGTCCTTAAGATGGTGGGAATGGGCACATGAATGCGGTTTCCCAGGGGTGTGCCATTGTCATCTATCAGGACTACATTATTACTGTCAAATTTAGGAACTTTCACATTTTGTGTTTGCTTCAATCCAACAAGAATCCCTTTTTTCTTTTGTCCTTTAATAGCAACCAGTACTTTGTCACCAATGTAGCCAACACCTGAAAAGAACAAAATGGGGCACAATGTTCGGTTTCATCAGTAAACATACATTTTTTATTTTAGTTAAAAAAGGCACCACTAATCTGTTATTTACAAGTAAACAGAACAACTATGTGCATTAAAGTTTCCTTGAATAAAACAAAAAACATTTCACTAGCATGAAGTCGATTCTAAGGAATACTTACGCTTTTTGTTATAGACACAGATAATTTTTGGTGGTTTGCCCTCAGCCATGGCTCGTTTGCCGATTTCCGAATTGTCAACTACTCTTAAACGCGACAGTAAACGCACTTCATTCAAGCTTGCTGTCGTATGAAACCCGCATGTTAATTGTCCTAGCTTTAGCTTGTTTAGAAAAGACTTTAACATTTTAAGAAAATTGTGACTTACTCAAATTTTAGGTTAGGTTAGTTTAGTTGGTACCTGTACTGATGATAGACTGACATGACTGACTGACTGACGGCAGGGATCTGGGCTCATTAAAGTTAGCCCCCAAAAAATGTTTTTTTACTATTTTGTCTACTATTTTATTATGTCTACTATTTTGTCTACTATTTTATTTTACTATTCTATTTTTCTACTATTTTATTATGTTTTTTTACTATTGTCCTAGCTTTAGCGTGTTTAGAAAAGACTAACATTTTAAGAAAATTGTGACTTACTCAAATTTTAGGTTAGGTTAGTTTAGTTGGTACCTGTACTGATGATAGACTGAAATGACTGACTGACTGACGGCAGGGTTCTGGGCTCATTAAAGTTAGGGCTCATTAAAGTTAGCCCCCCAAAAAATGTTTTTTTACTATTTTCGACTTTTTTTTCTATTAAGTCGTTTGTTAATCGTTTGTTATTATTTGTTAGCTATTAATAATTGTTTGTACTCCATTTATTAATTAAAAAATAATAATTAAAAATATACCTTGAAGTAAGCCCCCCAGTTGCAATTTATAATATTTTTCCGACAATAATGACTCGTAAATATTTAGTTTCGATTGTTCGTACATAACATACGTTTGTTGTCTTTCGAAAATACTCAGTTTTTATTTAATTAACTATTTGAATTAGCTGAATATATGTATGAAATTTATATTTACTGCGCATGCCTCAACTAAACGCTTGCTTAACTTTCAACGCGGTTTTAATCGTGAAAAGAAAACATTATAAATCCTGAAGGAACATTACATAAATCAATGATTAAATTCTAAATATATTTATATCAAAATGACATTATCTTATCAAGTATCATATTAAAGTAAAATTATGTGAACATAACATGAGTCGATAAATTTACATTCTGCTACAATCGAAATGCTACGACTATACATTTTTATTAATTTATAAATTAGATATTGCATTTATTCTCAATTTTACTCATATATCTATATCTTTAAATAAATAAACGTCTATATTTTAGAAAATATACAAGGTTGTGTTCGTCCATATATATTTTTGCTTTAAGTCGTTGTCTAAACTGATAGACAAAATGACAAACGACTATTGTCCTATTAACACGTCATTTTAGAAGTTTTCGTCATTCAGTTTACAGTACCTAAAGCGGTTAACAACAAAGAAATAATATACATAATTGCTTTTAAAGATAAATTTATATTAGTTATTAAAATTAAAAATAATTACTTTAATCTCAACACTTAATTAAAAATATATGTATTTATATATTCCTGATCCTTTTCCTAAATTCCGATCTGTAGGGATTTTTATTCAACGTTAAGTTTCCCTATCTTTGAAAAATCGCTACATTGCAACTTGATACTGGCAATGCAATATTTGCCACCGAAGAAAAAAATCATCAATATTCAGCTAATTAAAATAGATATCTGAGTAATTTCGAAAGACAACAAACGTATACAAACCTTGGGATCGCTTGGAGCGTATTTTTAGGATCGCACGTTTTCAAAACTGGATCGGTCTAACACGGTCCACGATCCACGCTCCGTGAGACTCTGATATACTTAATGTGACTGATGAAACAGGCAATTTTACTTGTATAAAACTAGACTTGAAAGCTCTAAATTTTGTAACCGATAATACTCAACACAATTATTTCAGGGCAACCAAACACAAAGGGACTCGTTAAGAAATCTCGAATTAATGAAAAACATCTGAAATTTGTTTCAAAAGTGTACGGACGGAGCCAACGATAAGGTAACCCGATCTCCTCGTTTCCCCCAAAACAAAAAGTTTCCCTGCGATCAAAGCCGTTCGCCAAATGGGATTCAATTACTTATTTTTATTTGGTGAAATGAGAAGCGTATCTAGGTATTGATGACACAATCGCGCCGGAGCTGTCGAGGAGCTATTGATTGCTCGCAAAGGGCGCTTCCCGCTGGCGAAGATTAAAGGCGGTAACCCAATCAGGCGCGGGCTGCGGCCACCACTGCCACCACTGCTCATCTCCCAGACAAAGGATTGTCTCGGAAGCTTTACTCACTTTTCCTGGAACCAAGAATTCGATATTCGAATTTAAATGTACAGTTAATCTACTGCCTTGTTGGTTATGTGTTTGATTTCGGGGTCGGGCAAGTGACTTTGTGTTAACCTGAGCCACTTGTTTGTAAATTGCCCCCGCGATACAAGTTATACCTAGTGAAAAGGGTTTTAAAATATTGAATCGTCACTTAAGGTGGAAGATACGGTCTGTTCCCAGCCATTTTCCCGAGAGATGGCGTTGAAGCCAACATTATAGTATAATTGGGCTTTTGTGGAATTGTAAAATTATTAAGTCGTAGGAGTAGCGATCGCGGTTATCGGACATTATGCTATATTTTACTGGGTCATATCATATGTATGTATCATTGCCACAAAATACACCCAATTCGACACTTAACTCTATTTATATTTATAGTGTCGTTTACACACACAGACGTAGATGTGCACCCAATAAGTAGGTAGGTACGAAGATTTAAAACTAGATGGCGTGAATAAAAAAAGCAAGCGTCTAAATAAAAACGTTAACATTTGGGTGATGCTACGAAAACATGGTGTGGTGACCGATGCATCCGTTTGGTGACGAATGCAGAATACAAACTGTCACCACCCCATTCCATCCTGAGGTTGTATTAAGAACCGACAAAAGGAAATGACGATAACCGATATTTGACTGCCGACAAGAGAAGGAAAACTTGATACAAAACCCTGTGCCAACCCGTCTGGTCAGATTGGCACAGTAGGCTAATTACCCTCCACGTAATTGGAGGAGGCCCGACTCAGCAGCGAGAGTATAGGCTGATAAGCAGTAGTAGGAACTAGAGGAAACATGGTAGGTGCCATGTTTTCTTTTTTGGGAAATAAATTAGGTACGTAAAGATGCGATTAAATCCAGTTTTATATTATTTCATTAGGTACACTATTGATTTTTTGTTATCAAAACATAAGTATTTTAATTAACAAATGCCGATACATCCTATACACTCAAAACTAATAAAACTGATGATGATTGTAACACTACCAATTATTACAATAATTAAAAAACAATAGTTCCTTACATGATATGGATCATGTAAGGAACTATTATAATTCATAAGAACAAATCTAAAAATACACTTAGCAAATACGAATAAAATCAAACTATTTTCTTGCCGACTATTTTCCTTGAAATCATTTTAAACTTGGAGTATTTTGAAGTAACCTTGTCGAGGCGTGAAACAGAACGGTATACGGAATGTTTATCAATCATTGACTATAAGGGAAAATACTATTAAATTTAAGTGGCAACTTAAAGGGAAATTTTGAAAATGTAGGTATTTATTTATAATACGGCAAGTTATTTATCTCTTTCTCCCCGGTGTAGGTAAGCGATATACCTACGGCAGATCCGATTTTGACAAGAACATCACTGCTACCGGGTGCGAATCATGATCAGGGCGCGACACCAGCCTTAATAGAAGTCCCTTTCTGTGGGGCACAATGGGCCGCATCCGCCGCTTTGTTGGCCTGTCCAAACATGGCCCCGCGCTTCGCGTGCCCCTTCCGGGCCCGTCAATCTAGCGTGCTGGCGGCTTGTCTGCCTCGCACCGAGGGCAATACGTGTTAGTGAACTATCTTGGAATTAGATCAACATATTGTCAAAGATTAGGGCCGTGTCCGAAACATTTCCTTGCATACTTAGGGAAGTGGGTACAAGTATGTTTCGTGTGGTGACGGTTTTGGAATACATAGTGTACCTACATCTCATTCCAGTTGTCTGCGTGCCACGACAGGCTAGTTTATTTTCATGCACTGACTAACGTAGTTACAATATAATGATATCAAACATTCTGTGAATATAGGTACCTATTTAGGTACTATATAAGTAGGTCAAAGTCGAAATAGCCGTCGGATATAGTAAAAAGAATTTTCCAAAATCGTTCCGGCCACTTGGAGTAATAGGCTAACACATCTACTAGAACAATGTTCTTAAAAATGTGGTTGTAAATGAGAACTGTATCTCGGTAGAAAGGAGGAGGTAGTAGGTATATGTAAACATACTAATTGGATACAGTTCAAAAAGTCATACTTAATCTAATATTGGAATTTGTGTGAAATGGGAACAAACCTACTCGATCAAAAATGTCACCTTCTCAAATACGAGTACCTATACTATAATGTTACTTATTAGTTATTTTTAAAAACATGATTTGCCCTTTCTTACCTTTGCAACAATACAAATCGTCATCATCCAGTCCGTTGTTTGTTTGTGGTGCAAAACTATAAACGCAAGATGAAGAAAACTTTGGTTACTTAAAATAATTTGATAAACACGGAAAATCAATTAATTATGGATTTAATATTAGCTTTCAACAAAGTTACTACTAACTATTTCGTAGAATTAATATTGGTCCAGCCAGGTCAGATTTCATATTAACAAAGTGTTCCGGCTCTTATTACTTTCTGTTTGTCTACTTTCTTTCGTCACCATGTTTGACACCCTTTGGATGGAATGCATTGATGATGCCATGAATTGAAATTCCGCTACCATACGGACAACGGATATGGAATAGTTAAATTACCTTTTAGAATGTGGTTAGTGCCTTGGTTTCGTTAAAATCCTTTTACCATTTGGTAATGACGCAGATGAGAGTGATAAGATGTTTTAAGTTGAAGCCGAAAACCTATCAGTGTAAGTGAGCAAAATCAAAATCATAATGTTTTTTATTCGAATAAATTCTTACGAATTCTTTCAAATAGTCAAAAAAAAAAAATTATACTTAAATCAAAATTTAAAAAAATAAATAAGAATAATGTATCATTTAGTTTTTACCACCGGTTCAGAATGCCATTCCACAGAGAAGAGCCGGCAAGAATCTCCATGGTTGCTCTTTTAAATAAAAGGGTTACAATGATGCTGGTACAATGGATGAGCGCTAGGGCTAGTCGCTGGAAATTAAGAAACTTTTTGTCTGTTTGATTGCGAGCTTGTCTCATGAGATCATTACTAGTACCCGGAGTACAGGAAGTACGGAAAGAACAGATCGAATCGCAAACTAAGGCCAGGCTTGCTTCAATAAACTGGCAGGCCCTGGAACTCCCTGGCCGGAGCCACCTGCGATGTTAGCCCGGGATGCCGGTCAAGCCGCGCGTGTCACCCCTACGACCGATACGTTTTTTCCCGCCATTTTGAAAAAGGTGGCGAATCGAATAATGGAGAAGTAATTTAATGAACACGCCCTCGCGGTCGCCTCGCTCCTAAGTGGTGGTGTTAGGGTGGAAAGTCGCGGGTGCCGAAAGAATTGCGTGCCGTGTGTGCAGCCCCTAATAGCCCCCACCATCCCTCCCGGCCTCTATTCAAATGGATTGCATAATTCGCGCGACGGCCGAGATGCTTTTTATGCCTAATGAACGCCATTTAACTCGCATTTGGAATATTTCAAATGGACATAATTTTGCAGGGATATAAAAGTCAAGGGTACTGATTTTCTTTGACTTCCCATTGAGAAAGAAAATGTCAATGTTGTAAATGAAGGGACTTGTTCTTCAAGAACTTTGTTGCTGAATCCACGCGTAGTAGGCCCTTCATAATCGTTCGTTAACCCGGCCCATTCTGAGGTGGTCATACAGGTGACGAACAGAACAAGAAGATGACAGAGAGGCACGCTAACAAGAGAGGGAAACACTTTGTGTCAACCACCCCTCTATGAAAGTAGAGGAAGCCTCGTTCAGATGACTTTCTAGGTCGAGATGATGATGAAGATGAATAATTAGAATATGATAACAATGAAAGTGAGTATCTTCCGGTGCCAGCACCATGCTTGCGCTGAGACATCTTCTTACTAGCAGCTACCGAAGTAAGTAAAGCAGCAAGAGCTATCTCAGGGCAGGTTTATGTTACTGTGTGTACCTACTACGTAAGTACGTGTAGGAACACCACCAGAAAGGCGATGTTATTTGGATTCGGTATTCTACAACTAGAATGTTAACTTTATTTAGTAGACTGGTTTAATCATCATCATAATTTCAGCCAAAAACTCTAGGGTAAAACCGAGATAGATGCCCCAATGGGATAGATGCCCCATATTCTAAAAACCTAACTTCACGAACTCGTGACTCAGATTTAATTGTATAAGTAGGAGCCACAGTCACCCCATACCTTAGTTACCCATGGACAGTCGTGTAGGAGGATGCGTTTTGGTCGTATAAGTAATTATCTCCGCGGCGATATTCACGAACACGTCAAAGTTTGAAACGTTAGTATTCTGTGTTGTATAACTTTTTATTTATTAATAAATTCCGTTATATTTTTTCATATGTCCATATACTGGTTCATTAAGTCTGCATCTACGTGTAAATAATTGCTATTTAGTTTATTATAATACTAGCGACCCGCCCCGGCTTCGCATGGGTGCAATTATATTATACCTATAAACCTTCCTCTTGAATTACTCTATTTATTAAAAAAACCGCTTCAAAATCCGTTGCGTAGTTTTAAAGATTAATGCATACATAGGGACGGACAGAAGAATGCGACTTTGTTTTATAATAAATAGTGATAGTGATAGTGATTTAAAAAATAATTAGGCATCTATCCCTATCACAAAGGATAGTTGCCCTGATTTTTCTAGGTATAGGTGCCCTTAGGGGCATCTATCCCTCCATAAACTGCAATTTAAGATTATAGAAGAAGTATGCCACACAACGGAAGGATAACCCTAAATTTACAAGTAAAATAGGATTTGCATTGAATGTTTTGAAAGAAACATACGAATTCGTTATCCAACTGGATCTGAATCTGGACTGAATCTGTACACTTATCAGAAATTGTTACACAATTTAAATAAAATTATTTGTAGAAACAATTAAGAAATACTATTTTTGTTAAATAAATAAAATGCTTATAAAATTTTATTCAACAAAGAACATGATATAGCTTGTTGAAACTTAATAATTTATATTTTAATTAAACAAACGCTTAAAAAATAATTATGGGTAATAACAATACACTATTAATAAAAATATATACTTTTCATTATTAAGACCCATGTTTCGTTTTAGGATTAGAAATACCTAACGTTTGGGCTAGGCTTTTAGCCTCTTCTTTATACTATGCTTTTAGTTTACACGGTAAAAAGAACGTATATCCTGCACTGCGGGCATCTATCCTTCTCAGTATTTTCATGGTGGGGCAACTATCCATACAGGTAGGCATCTATCCTCAAAAAAGGCATTCTACGAAAAGCCAATTTGTTCAAAATCTGTATTTGATAGGTTAAATATTAATACTATTAATTCAGCTTAAAGGATTGGGCTAGCTACATTCGTAGAAATTATTCGCTTAAAACACATAAATTAAGAAATGGGTAGATTTTTCTAAAAGTGGGGCATCTATCCCGGTTTTACCCTAGAGGCATAGGCCTGAGCCGCCCGCATCAATGACGACCTGGTCCAAGGGATCCCGGTGACTTGGACCAGGTCGTCAGTCCAAGGCTCGCTGACACTGCGCTTTCGGGTCACGTACCCGAAGGCCATAGAATAACCTATTCGATATATTTATTCGAGGATAGTGTATGTAGATATCCGACAGTGAAAGATTTTTTCAAATCTTTTCATTATTTTCCGAGCTTAAGTTAAGCAGCAAACAAACAATTGATTGCTATTCAAAATAAAACACGTATTTTGATTATATTTATTGTAGGTATATAATATGTCGTGTTATGTAAGTTATGGTGTAGCAAACAATCGTGCTATTTTTTTTAATTTGTATATGTACCTATAACATACTTAAATTCCTCCACATCTTTTTGAGCCTAACTCCTAACTTTTGCATCTGCATAAGTTATCACTGCCAACACGGGTTATTGTGTTTTTACTGAACAGAAAAGATGTGTGTGGCAGCTCCAATATTATTTTCACTTCAGTAGCTCAAACATGGAGGTTTTGCTCACTGAAAACAGTGGGCAAAATCGCATTTTAAGCCAAAGTAACTTTTTAATTTTATTTCGAAACATTGTCAATCTATCTCTTTCCCGCCAATAGAAAAGAGAGAGACAAAGCTCCAGCACCAACAGCTTCGATTTTGAATTCGACCTCAAAGACAAACACGTTCGGAATTTCGTACTTACTAACTAAAGAAATTTAGCTAAAATGATATTATGTCTTTTAATTTATTGATTTTTTTACTTATTGTTGTATTTAAACGAAAATAAGTATTTACTGCTTAAAAACTGATATTTAACATAATTATTTAATTCTAGTTTCAAAAATGTTACGTAATATATTTCATTTCTCAAAGTGTTCTCGCTGCTGAAGTGAAAAGTTATGTGTGTTACACGAGAGCAAAATTTTTGAGATGCGAAAAATTTTGCTCTCAGGACTCAGGAATCAAGCACTCAGGAATCAACTTTAGAATCACTCGCTACGCTCGTGATTCAATCATTGATTCCTTCGCTTACTCGGGATTCAATATCAGCACTAGCAGCAAAAAACGACTTTGCTCTCTTGTTGCACAAATAACTATTTTTTAGTGACGACGTCTAACGACACTATGGATCGTAGCAAGTGAAAAGAAGTGGTCTCTGCCTACACCTACGGGAAAGAGGCGTGATTATATGTATGTATGTATGTCTAACGATACTTTTAAGCAACAAAAATTCATAGCAAAATTTTTTGCTCGCGATTCGTATCAATATCACTTTTTTGCAACGAACTGTCATAAAAAGCTAGTTTTAACATCATGTGTCGTTCGTATAATTATAACGATACAGGGAACCTTGGCGCTCATTGATCCAGGTAGAGTAGTAGAGAGTAGAGAGCTAAAATTAGGATAATTGAGGCGGCTGTGTCCTTCCGGCTGCGGCCAGGTGATTTGCACGACGCAAAAAGAGGGGTGTTATAAGTTTGACGTGTCTGTCTGTCTGTGGCACTGTAGCTCGCGAACGGATGAAGCGATTTTTTGATCAATACAGTTTTTTTGTATGACAGGTGAGTTACGGGCGAGTGTTCTTAGACATGTTTGATGAAAATCGGTTAAGTCGTTTAAAAGTTATGGGGGGTGAAAGTGGGGAAGAATAACCGAAAGTCTGCAAATATAATCGAGTGGGGTCTCAAATGAAAGCGCATCACGTGCAATTTAACAAAATCTACATTATATTAAGTGTGTACCTATAAAAAGTATAAAATAAAAATTAAATTAAAAATTTAAAAAAACCCCCGACTCAATAACCTTTAAAAAGTAAAAAATAAATACATCGCATATTTCAAACTTTGACGTGTTTGTGAATGTCGCCGCGGAGATAATTACTTATACGACCAAAACGCATCCTCCTACACGACTGTCCATGGGTAACTAAGGTATGGGGTGACTGTACTGACTGTGGCTCCTACTTATACAATTAAATCTGAGTCACGAGTTCGCGAAGTTAGGTTTTTAGAATATGGGGCATCTATCCCACTGGGGCATCTATCTCGGTTTTACCCTACGCCAAGATAACTAATCCGATTTATACTACTGCTGTGGAATAGCGCATAGGCTACTTCTATCCCCGTTCTAGTGGGACAGATTCTTTCTCTCTCTCTACCCAGCCCATAGATGACCCACTGTGGAGTAGGGCTTCCTCCAACTGCATGGAGGATAATTAGTTTACTGTGCCACTGTGGCCAGTAGAGTACCTATTCCTTCTCTTGCGAGGTTTTCGGCCTGGTCGTTTTCTTTTCTCGACCATTACGACTCCCTCAGAATGGAATGGGATGGTGACACTATGTATTATAATTCTGAAATTAGATTGTTAAACCGAAATCCAAGCAAAGGCTGACGGCCTACGTGCATTAGATAAGGGACGGTAGATATGAATATGAAACTGTTCCCCTGTGTTAAAGCTCGTGATACCCAAAATAGACGACATTCAGGGATGCTTGGTTTGTATCCATTGTCCCCCCGGCCGCGGCAACCGGACACCTTTGTTTGTGGCCGTGACGGGTGGCTCCGAGGGCGTGGCGTGGCGAGATGTGACTACTGGTGACAATCTCGACAGCTGACATCGGTGTGCTTATTGAATAACCATGTTGCTTGGTCATCGTTCAATTCGTTTAACAACACAATGTTGGATTTCTGTTAGAAATAGTTAAATGGAGAGGCTGCCTGTAATTAAGGACACGCACAGTTATCCCATGGCCACTTATAAGTACCTAATATTGTCACCTCTGAACCATATCACATGCAGCATTACCAACGAAAGAGGAATTTTCTCATAGGCTAGCAAGCGTTATACACATTCACCGCCTATCAGAGAAGATTTATGCGTGGCTTATCAAATGAGTCAAGATGATTTAGCACACACAGATCGATATAGAAAAGAATACTCTCTACTCGGCCCATATATGACCCACCCACTGCTGAGTCGGGCCTCCTCCAGTTACATGGAGGTTAATTGGCCAGACAGGTTGGCAGTTTTCCTTCTCTTGCGGCTAGGGTGTCAGCCATCATTGCCCTTTGTCGGCTCTTACGACACCCTCAGGATGAAATGGGGTGGTGACACTGTGTATTCTAAATCCGTCATCACGCGGACAATTACTATTATTGTCCATCAATAGTAAAAAGATCAACGCCAAAAATGAATACAAAACTGATGATTATATTAAGGTGTTTCCACAAGTCGCAAGTACCAAGTTTTGCCCGGGGTTAACCCGTTAAATGGTAACATTTAGGGCACAAGTAGTTAATTTATATTAATAGTAGTTTAATTAGTTTTTGTGTGAAAGAGTATCAAAAATCCGTACATATATCGACACATCCATACCAACTTTGGAATTTATAATATTTGTAAAATAAAACTAAAAATATGACCATACGAACTGAAAACAGTTATTATGTACTTAAAATATATTTATGCCGAGACCAAGTTGTTCTCAGTGTTTTATTGATAGATAGATATAATTCCTCCTTAAACAAGTTGCATTATCATAAGTTCGCACGTACGTATCACTTCTTTCTAAGAAGATATTATTAGGTAGATATTATTGCAGAAATAATGTCAAAATCATCGGTCGACTCTTAAAACATTTCCTGCGGGGGTTTTACGAATTCGGTACTCATTACGCGAAGTAATGATTTCTGTTCCAATTATGCTCAATGCATTTCCCCAAACAGCCACAAAGGTGTTTTAATTGTTATATATTTATCGCGATTCTTTATGTGCGGGCTCGATGGCGTCGCGGAAATAATTCCCGCCGCGTATTTCCCCAATGATTAAAGCCTCCACTCCAATCCGCACTCCATTATGCGAAACTGTAATCATGAAACTATCCACGCCACCCTAACACGCAGACGCTCGACATGCAAAACGCGACCGTTTAACCACCGAGGTGGGAAACGTAAACGCGCCGAGTTCGCTCCCCGACTCCACGTGAACCTCGAGTTCGCCTACATAATTATTTAAGTTAATGATATAGCACATCTTTCTTGCTATAAAATGATTTCTTTTTGCGGTGTGAGCGAGAAGGATGCCCGTACATTTGAGGCTGCGAGTGAAAGAGATGGAGCGTGCAGGGTGGCGCCTTCGTAGCTCTCTGGTTGGAATCATAATATGCAGACCGCGGCCCTCGTTTGAAAGCTCCGAGCTGTTTTTAATTTTGCTTACTTATGTATTTGCGAGTCACTTTTATATGCAAACCGGTTTCACAAGATGCTTTCAACGTTTTCAAGTTAAACCACCACGTTAACTGAAACTAGAAGGTGCTTTGAACTCATTATTTATGAATTAAGATTTCAAGCTAACAGAGCGAAAGTGATTGTTCCATTACGGTACGTTTGACGATTATTACGCACGATTATTTTATAGATAACTATGCAGCTGTTGATGGATTTGCCATCCAGACATGTTCCCTTACAGGTGATGTCCTTTGTTGTTTATAGTGAAAAGCATGGCGCTTTCAACAATGCTCAAATGTTGAAAGCGCCATGCTTTATATTTATTTAATTTTAATTTATTTTGCTTTCGATATGTAATCGTAAAGTAACTAATATTTCGTAAATAGATTGAAATAACAATTTGATTGGCGATGGTGTGCTGTAACTCTGTGTGATTTTGGTTGTGTCAAAACCCGCTATCATTAATAGAATAGTAATATAATAATAAATATAAATATAATAAATATCCTAGGACATTTCACATAACGCCATCTCGTCTAAGCTAAGCAACTTAATACTTGTGTTATGGTAACGAGATGGATGATGAACTACTTATATACATTTTTTTTTGTAAATACATACATATTATAGATAGAATAATAACGGTATGTATTTAAGTGTGTAACGGAATCTTTTAACATGATTTCGACCCAGTTAAAAACGTCGGATTAACAAGAAATTTGGCATACTTATTAAGGACCGATGACTATTCAATATTCATTTTGACCCGTTATCATTAATAGAATAATAATAATAACGGTGCTCAAGGTGGAACACCGCTCTTCGATGCAATAGCTTTGTGATATTTCAACTAAAAAATAAATAATAGTTCAAAAAATACGCTTTCATAGAAAATCTAACTAAAAAATAGAAAATAAATTTTTAAAAACGTATTTTTTTAGTTCTTTTTTAAACTATTATTTATTAATATGATAAACATATTTATTTAAAAATAATTACTTATTCAAGGCAGATCACCTAGCACCAAGAGAAGGAAAATTTGATACAAACCCTGTGTCAACCCGTCTTGCCAGCGTGGTGCAGTAGGCTAAATTACCTTCATTATTTTGGAGGAGACCCGACCCAGTACTGGGTCATTGATGGGCTGAAACGACGACGACTTATTCAAGTGAAACCTTAAGTGTAATAATATAATTAATAAAATAGTATAAAAAAGGTCAATTGTCCCCAATCGCTGCCACTTGGCAAAGTGCCCAGAAGACTAGTAGCGTTCCCGCGCTGGATAGCTATGCTAATCTTTGGCGCGACATACGTGCCAGCCCTCTGGTCACTAGAAGTATAGACCAACCTATGCGACAGGTCTCTCAACAGCCGAAGGTCACTAGGACCCCACGGACCCCATGTCTCAACCGCAAACGTCTCGAATTAATAGCCTCCGTCAATCCTACTGTATTTGCGCCGTTTACGATTTTCTGCAAAATCCGCAGCACTCCTCAACCTCACCAGCCTCAACAGATGTTCTAGGAAGATGTGACGGCGCCAAGGTGTTTACACATGTTACATACCAGACAAGCGGCCGACCCATCTTCCAGGGGATGACAGTCATTCCGTCTGGCCTTTTACTATCGTCACGCCAAAGACCGTTTGGTTCTAGAACCGCCGGAACGTTGGACGTGATAAGAGACCGACGTATGACATTATTGAGGCTGGAATTTATTTATTTATTTTGGATTTCCAACAGGGAATACAATACACATTCACAAATAATAGATTATCAATACAATTTTTAAAGGAAACCACATCATTGACATAAATCAAATAAAGAGATATTCGAACTTAAATAAAATAATAAAATAGTGATAATTTGAACAAAAATATTAATAATATTACAAAACAAATTGACAGATTGGAATAATATAGGTATATGGTCTTGGGTATCGACAGGAGTATCCGAGGTGCGCAAGTCGGTCAAACCGACTCACCACAGTGTAGAGTCCATTAAAGTGTCTTTATGCGTGAATGGATGCCCAGGTTTCACTGGCTAGAAGGCTATCACTCAAATTACATGAAAATGCAATGCGGTGTACCTCAAGGTAGCGTACTAGGGCTGCTCCTTTTTCTAATTTATATTAATGACTTCCCTAAAGCCATAGAACATCCGATGATTCTCTTTGCCGATGATACCACCGTCATCTTTACAGGAAGAGAATTAAATTCCTTAGAATCTGCTATTAACACTACTCTTAAGCTAGTTATAGAATGGTTATCAAGAATCTAGTGATTAACCTTAATAAAACAAAAATTATCACATACCCACAAGAAATTCAATACTCTTTGAATATAGAATATGATGGAACACATATTGAAGAAGTTAATAGTACTAAATTTCTAGGTATCTGGATTGATAATGATATGAAATGGCAGACACATATTGATACAATCTGTAAAAAATTAAACCAATATTCGTATGCCTTGTATAAATTAGCGAAAGTAGTAGACCAATCAGCTGTACTGACAGACAGCATACCATGCATATGTGGCATCAACCCTTAAGTATGGTTTAATATTCTGGGGAAACGCCACTAATACAGAGTACGTATTTAAAGCACAAAAGAAATGTGTGCGTGCGATAGCAAATATTCATGTACCAGACTCATGTAAACCTTTCTTTCAGGAATTGAAAATTATTACTTTTACATCTTTATATATTTATGAGGTAGCAATTTTTGTCAAAACAAACAAACATCTGTTTGCAAAATCGCAATCTGTTAGGAATGCTTTAAAAATTTCTTCACTACCTCACAGAACGGCCCTTTTGACAAGAGTTTTTTAGTAGGTACGTCATCAAGGATATATAATAATAAATAAAATAAATAAATAAATATCCTTGGACATTTCAAACAACGCCATCTCGTCCCAAGTTAAGCAACTTAATGCTTGTGTTATGGTAACGAGATGGATGATAAACTACTTATATACATTTTTTTTTTTGTAAATACATACATATTATAGATAGAAATGACACCCAGACTCCGAGCCAGTGCCTCTGGTTTAGACAAAGACACTTGCCCGACCCCGGAATCGAACCCGGGACCCGTTGATCCAAAGGCGGCACATCTGACCACTAGACCTAAAAAATTTTTAAAGATTGATAATGTACAAGATTTTAAGAAAAAATTGCAATTATTCCTTTTAGACAAGGCTTACTACAATATATCAGAATATTTAGATGATAATATTAGAGAATAGATTTAAATAATTATAATTTAAGTTAAATGGTTTTATGTAGAATAATAATATTTGTACGCTTTACTAGCAGGACATAGTGATACTTAAAATAACATTAATCACCATCTTTGTTTACCTATGACCACAAATAAAAGACTTTGAGTTTGAGTTTGCTTGACGTATCGAAGAGATTTATCATGAGAGGGGATTTATTACAATCGGACGAGCAGCTCGCAGACCAGCTCGTCTCATTGTCTCTAGGAAGAAAGGTTATTCGGCACGGTAGAGTTTAGGCAGATTGTTAACCATTCATTCCTAGTTTCAATATCGTCTAAAGTTTCAAAATTTTCGAATGCATGTCTCAAAACTTCTCCAATTAAATTTGTGTTACTGTGAACTGAAGATAAAAATGCCAGCAATGAAAAAGATGAGATTTGGCGAATACCAACACCTAGTCGCATCGGCAGTAAATCATGGTCCCACCAAGCGTGGTCATCTGACAATGTGTGTTTAAAATGCAAATGAATGAATTTTCTACATTGAAATGATTCTGAAATAAACAATTCCCATTTGGATGTATTTAGCAAGTCCTATTTTTGCAAATTGTGCTTGCAATGTTGTAGAATGTATTATCATCGTATTTATGTCACCACACTTTTTAATTTTGACTCGAGATTATTTATGGTGGGCTGAACTCAGAGACTAAAAATGCCGGTCCCAAGGGATCACTCTGCTGATAGCCAACTGATGATGCTATTAGATTATTATTGTAAATTAATTTTGATGTTGTACTGTAGCATTTCGACTGTAGCGTTGCCAGATACTTAGGTATACAAGTCTGGGACATTTTGTTTTGTTTGCGACAACATAGTTCCACGGTCCACAGAGTTGGAAGCATTTTTAACATTAACATTTAAAAGAAATTCACCATCATCTCTGTTAAAAAAATATCTTACGGCATGTACTGCCGCTTCACGCCACCGCGCGGGTCGTCGCTGTCGTGGTTTAAGGTAACTAATAATTATTTAGATTATTGTTATAGCCAAAATATATGTAGATTGCGTCGGGCGATATTTTTTAAAGTATTCTAAAAAAAGAATAACTAATAATGTAAGACGACACGGCATGCAAGTTGAACTGCTAAGTCGATGTGACATCATTAAAAGTTAATTATTCTTTACCAAGAAGTTTAATTCGGATTTGATTCAGTCATCTGACATATCAATAGATGTACTTAGAAATTGCACACCAAGGTTTGACAACTTGTTTTGTATGTGAAACACCTGTAACTGGATTCGTACAAAGAGCAGTATAAGTTATAGTTTAAGATATACTAGACTAAAATGTTATATAGAGATATCAAACATTTTTATCTCATCAGAATGCTCGCTTATTTATCTCCAGCCGTTTCTTTTTCATGAAATTAGGTTTCTCGCTGAATGTCAAGTCCAAGGGCGAAGGTTCAGCAGCTACCTTGGACGTTAGCAATAGCAGGCACAATACTCACTCGTCGCCAGCCTAGTGTGCGGAGTAGTTTCAAGTTAGAGCAACGTATGCTATCGGAGTAAAGTAGTATCAGAATTTAAAATGAATAAACGTTGGTTGTACTGCGTACAAACAAAAACTAATTGAAATCATCGTTCTTTGAGCATGAATGCATAATAGAATAGAATAGAAAAAAGTTTTATTTGTAACAAATACACTCATGAGTCATGCGTGACATACAGTTACAAAAACAGTATAAACGAAAGAGAGAAAAATTACAATCTAGCAATTACATGTACATAGGTATAGGTAAGTGTTTATGTCACAAATCGGCCCCAATTCAGCATAATGTTAGCCATACAGCCAACGCTGGTCTTCCGTTGGAACCGTTTGGTGACATCACGCGCCGGTAACTAGAGCACAAGTATTTAGTTAGTAAACCAGCGATAACATAGAAGCAGAAATAACATAGAACATCCTCCATTTTAAAGTTATTCTTTTGGTAAGCGGTATCTGCTTCTCTTTTTACTTTTTTCACGATATAAAAGGACCTACAAATCTACAAATGATATGGCCTTAGTTTAGACCGAATCGGTTGACGGTCGTGGATTCAATGTGGATTTTTAAACTACTTCAAGATAATTACTAGTGAAACTGCATGCACGTCAATATACACACTGCAAAATGAATTTGACACAGTTTATTTAATAATAAAATTATCTATATCTACAAATAAATAAAATTGGAGTGTCTGTTTGTAATAATAGAAAAATCACTTTTTACTAACTGCGTAAGTACCTATGTATACGCAGTGCATATACCAAAATAATTTTTTTTTTAAATGTTCGTCTGCCTGTCTGTCTGATTGTTCCGGCTAATCTCTGGACCGGCTAGACAATTTTTTTTTCGGATAGGTAGCTGATGATATAAGTTACAGGCTCCTTTTTTTTAGACTAGCTTCGCCCTGCGCCGTTCGCCGCGGTACGTCAATAACCACGCATAACATAGCGGGACTCAGCTAGTTATGAAATAATATTCATTCTTTCGCTTAGTTATACATATAGATACCTACTTGCGTGAATTAAAAAATATGCTTGTATTTCTTCACAAGTGTGTTACTCAGGTTAATTTTGTATTAGAAGAAATTAATATATTGTGTTGTTCTACAAATACTTGGCATTCCTCTGGATAGAAACTTAACATTCTATCGGTACCTGAGCATGTGACCCGTGGAGGGGGCGTGGGCTCAATATTCGCCGAATAATGAGTAGACGCGATATGTATTCCCCGTGTACTGAGTGTTTTGACCGAGGTACATGAGAACAATGAGTTCCTCTGTAATAAATAACTACAAAATGCCTCGGAGAACAACGTATGTGAAGTATTTATGTATGACTAGAATTATGTTGATACGATTAAAGATGATATTTTATGTTATATTTATACGTTACTATGCGTTCATGTGGGGATAAATTTAGAGTAAACATTTTTATCAACCAATTCCATACTGAGGGTATCTTAAGAGGTCGCTCGCTCACTGGAGCTGGATCTGGCCCGCCTGGGGAAGATCCACCTTGCAGATTCCCGCAGCGAATTAACATGAGCTCTGGGCGCGTGAGGAAGGTCGCCTGGGCTCCATCAGGAGACGCACGGCGGCGTCAGCTGCAAACCATGTACGGGCTGGGGCGAGGATAGGGATTCCCGAAGTGTTGTTCAATTTGCTTGCGCATGACAAGCCAGTCACAATGTTGTTAGCGACGATATAATTAGATGAATCACATCGACTCCCCTCCGAGGATAATCTCCTGTAATCTCCTCAAATGCAATATTCTTGGTTTTCACGTTATCCGCCAAAGATATCAATTTACGCGATAATCAACCTTACCACCTCGACATAAGCAACCACTTAAAAGCAGGGACAATATTGCAAAGCGTGTAAAAGTCAGGGCTGTCACCAGTGAAAATTGCTTCCGATCAAATTAACTTTGATGTTAGGGATGGCCCTGGATGTTTTGTGTATATTTGATGATCGCGTTCCACAAGTCTTGAGCAATCAGCTGACGTTTGGAAATTAATAAAGATTTTACTATAAATATTTAAGGATGCCTTTGTTTTCTGTAGAACAGCATTCAAAGGTGGCAGGTTCTTATTTGGCAATTTAGAAAAGTTCTGAAAACGGAAAGTTATGAAAACAGCCTAACATAATACAAGTAGATCAGAATAGCAGCATAAGGGTGGCGGAACTTAATGTCCCACGTTCATACCACTGAACCGCATTCACTACAAAATAGCAACAGTAAATATCACTGATAGTACCAGTATTCCATGTTATATTGAAAATTATTGCTGTCTTCATTTAATTTCATTGAAGAAAGTGATTCTCTAAGGTCATGGTCAGGGTCGCCGGAAGCCTTTGGCTGCGGGAGGCTCAGGACCGGCCTCGGAAAGGTTTCAATATGAACTAGACGGACTGGATGTGGACTTCTGAAATTATTCGTTATTTTAAATTTATTAAATTATGGTTTTATTAATTTACCCGAAACATCTGAACTAATTAAATCACGAAATATCGCCTACAAATGCGAGAATTACCAAAAAGTCCTACACCGCGATAGCGAAATTTCAAGAGCAATTCGAACAGTTAAGATTTCCCCCACTACAACTACCTAGGGATAGGCGCTGCGACCCCTAGCCAGAAATCCCACCTCGTCTGGCTGGATGATCTCCCTTTGCGCCTAAAAGTCTGAATGGTCTACCTGCATTTTGAAGAGTGAGATTACTTTATTCTCATAAGGATACAATTTTACAATAATACATAGCAATAATTTAACCGTTCATTGGGATGCCACACATATTAAAATTATTTTTAGTTACAGTCTTTGCGATTTAACTGGTATTATATTTAAAAATCTTATTTTTCTCGCCTGGCCAATCAGTAAAACGTAAACAGACAACCCTATGTGCCACTTACAGTATTAGGGTGTCCTTGTTCGAAGATAATTTGATGATTCGCGCTCGGTCGCCATTTTGTGCGCGTCCCAACCTCGCTTATTACATAAACGGTCCCTTCGGACACTTCACATCAAACCAAATAATATTTACAACGAAATCTTGATCGTCACTTTGAGAAAATATTACATTTAACTTTCATAGATTAATATTCACTAATACTCAAAATTATCACCAAAAATCCCACATCATTCTGATAACTACATTGTACTCTGTCCAAATTTTCACCTGTTTCTGTTTACTATTCGCCGTGAGAGAGCCGACTATATCTTTATCCTAAAATATCTTAAATTTCCCTGAATTATAAGCCAATCTCTATATAGATTCCCCATCTAAATCAATTCACTTCACGCCACCTTCGCGACTACCGATAGCGTTATCCAACTACAAGCAAAACAGTGGTATTGTAAGTGCAAGTGCAGACTCAATCAAATGTATGATATCGATCCATTCACAACGTGTGTTTCATCGGCGTGAATGTATTTATACCTTATTTTTTTAAACCTAATTTTATTTGAGCTCGTAAATTTCTTATAAAATCTATACTTCTATATCTATATCTATATCTATATTTCTATATTTAATCTATAAAGCTGCAGAGTTTGTTTGTTTGTGTGTTTGTTTGTTTGTTTGTTTGTTTGTTTGAACGCGCTAATCTCAGGAACTACTGGTCCGATTTCAAAAAATCTTTCATTGTTAGATAGTCAATTTATCGAGGAAGGTTATAGGCTATATTTTATTTTCAAAAGAATTAGGGATCCGTATGAAAATTGCGATTTTGTAAACCAAGGTGTAAAATCGAAAACCTATTTATGCGTGCGCTGCAAAAACTATTGACAAGAGAACAAAATGATGTACTACGGGTTTGTAGGTCTTATAAAGATCTACAAAAAAGTCCGCGAGAGTACATATCTAACTATCATAGTTTAGTCACAATGACCGATTTTATGTTCATAAAAAATATGCACGGGTTGGAAGCCCACGCGGGCGAAGCCGCGCGCAAAAGCTAGTAATAATATAAAATTTATTCGCGATCGCAAAGCTGCTGTAAACTAGCTACAGTACTTGTTTGCTCATGTCTAGCTAGGTAAGTGGAGACTTCGACAGTACTATCAGTATATATTTTTCTTGAAATGTTGGTCTAGGTACCTACTCCCCGAGGGTGTCGTAAGACCAGACGAAAGGATAAGGCTGAAAACCTAGTCGCAAGAGAAGGAAACTTGAAACGAAACCCTGTGCCAACCCATCTGGCCAGAATGGCACAGCACGCTATGGCAGAGAAGGTCTCCAGCTAGTGACGAAAATACAATAACTAATGAATCATGGAACACAGGTCACGAAACTTATAGGTAATATCCACTAAAGCCAATACCGATGGAACACAACTTTCTGGTTAAAAATGGGATCAGAAAATAACTCTGTGTCTTCCTCACACTTCGAAATTGAATTATAATTTATGCATACAACTGCTCCAGTTAGCGAGCTGTAGCCCCACTTCGGATCGCTATAAGAATATACCTGTATAAATGAGAACCAATGAATAATATTGGTGAAAAGCAAGAAAAACCTTTAATCATTGTATTACTTTGTCGAAATTCGCTTAAAAAATATTTTTAGCTTGCTTCGCCTTTAAATATATTAGTTAAGTATTGTATTCGCTATAAAAACTGGTTTAAGACAACTGATACCAAATATCTTTCCATTGTTATACATATTAAATGTAACTATTAAAACGCGTTCTGATAATTTTCTTTTTAAATCTAACTTAGGCTACTGCCATTCTTCAAGTGGACCGCGCTGTTGTTTGGCAAGGAATGCGACTGGAACAGACTAAAGCATTGACAACGTACAATACCTAGCCGCAAAATACGGAAATCTTGATTCCGAACCCTGGGCCAAACCATGCAGTGCAAGGACACAGTTGGAGGAGGCCGGAGTCAACAGTCGGACCTTTGTAGGCTGAGAGACAATTAATTAAATAGATCTTACTCTACAAAGCCTACGAGCCGTAGCATCGTAGCGGCGTAGCCAGATGTCTCCACAAATTGATTGAAAACTGATATATATGCATAGAAGGATACCTCAGCTTACAGTAGACAGAGAATCGTCGTAGAATCCCACCCTCGATCACGTCAACTAATTGCAATTTATTTGCTGGAAATAGATTTATTAGACTTCGTTAGCTTTATAGACATTTTTCTTTGTCTTAAAAATAATAAAAAAGAGTTAAAGACGTCGTCTTCCATGCGCGTATCTTGACAATAATCATCAAATGTATATCTTTAATATTACTATATACTGATAGCAGAGTAATATAATGAAATATTATTCACTCTTTGATGCTCCGATTTCACATTTAGCTGTAAGCGGTTTTCTATTGGATTTACCTCAACCGATCGGCAACTATTAAGAAAAGGAGCCTTTTAATGCAATTGCTTCGAAGAGAAGGCCGCTACGTGGGCCGCTGGTGAACACTGCAATATAGACTGAGTGCGTCTGTTAAACATTCCGTACAGAGATGACACTTTAAATCGTACTACTTTTATTTGACATGTAGTTACAGCTAGCCTCTGCCCGAGTGCATGGTGAACCCGAGCTTATAACTTTGTAGTCGGCCTGCTTTATTGGCATGCTCGCTGCTCCTTTCTGCAGTAGCGTGACGATATACAGCTTTCCTTGATACCAAACAACAAATTCAATAATTACCTACAAGTATGAACGTACATATTTCTTAAGAATTAAATCATTCATTTATTTGCGTGTAACTAGAAAACCATTAATGCGGACGAGTATTTCATTGTGCATTGTCATAAAAATTATTACTTGACCATTGGCGGTTGGAAAATTGTATGTTTATAGTAACCGCCTAGTCCAAATATGTAGTTATGCAAAATGTCACCAACTGGCTCCATAATGAGTTAAATAAAGGCAGAAAACCTGGCTACGAGAGAAATATAATATAGACAGGAAACCCTGTGCAAATCCGTCTGGCCAATGTGGCGCAGAAAGATCATTTCTGTTCATGATCTTGGAGGAGGCTCGGATCAAGTCTGGGTAATTTATGAGATGAGATGGTATGAAAGGTCTTATATATTCTACTTAAATATTTCATGATGTTCGCGGCCTATGCGTAGGCAGAAAACAACTGGTCTTGTTCGGGTGCGCTCTTCTTTGTGTCGGCCCGTGTGGGGCACTCACGGTAATAGCCAGGGGGTGGTTGGATCGGGGTTGTGTAGATAAATCCACTGATCGCATTAGTTCCCGGTCTTCGTCCCTCGCCCCGCCATACCTTGGCTGCCCTCTTACTATCCTACGTGTGTACGTACATGTTCATTAGATTCAGGGAATGCGTGCTTCTTTTGCGTTTTACTGTAATGAAACTACAATTTCTATTCAAGCTTTTCGTATGTGGGTATGGGTATCAAAAGGTATACAAGGTAATTTTTGACGGTACGGTAGCCATATTCATAGAGGCGATTTAGAACCGATAATACTTAAGATCTGCGTAGGAGAAAATGTTATTATTACTGCAATAAAATGTAGTATACACATGCAAACAGTTACACACTTGTATCGTATGACTCCTTTTAATAATATATTTTAGTATATTTTTAAGGTTTTTTTTTAGTTTTAGGTTCATTGGTATTTTAAGTATTTGTCCTTTTATTATTTAACGCACTGAATTAGTATATTAGTCACAAACTAATATAATACCTAAACGCGAAAGCTTGTAAGTATGGATGGATGTTTGTTACTCTTTCACGTAAAAACTACCGAATGGATTATAATGAAACTTTACAATAATATAGCTTATACATCAGAAAAACACAATAGATTACAATTTAGAAAGATATTGTGTGAATTGTCCAAAATACAACAAAAAGTATACAACAACAACACCGCGCGGGTAAAACCGCGGGGCGCAGCTTGTCACAAATAATTGCGTCATGTAGATAAATGACTATTGATTTCGATCAAGTAATTTATTCGACACACATGATTTCTTTGACAATTAGGCTTTCTGTTGTAAAATAAACATGAATAAGCAAGTACACGCGAGATCTACACACTTACGGCTCTTGCATCGATGCACGAAATTTTTTAATATTTTCTAGTGAATACTTTCTCCCACAATTTAACAAAACTTTAATATGAATGTGTTTTGTTTGGCTAAAAAACTTTAATAAGATTATAATAAGGGATTGATACTACACATGGATATGAGCTTACCAGGTGTTACACAAACATTATAGCCGACCGAAGTGATGGCATAGAGCGGACTGAAAGGAGCACTTCTCTATATAATATATTTTTTACTTCGATAAGGGGATGTATAGCCGGATTCAATTTTTAATTACAAAATGTGTCTTCCATCGGAAATAAGCTGTTTAAATCGTGAATACTTTCTTAAAACGCGGTTATCTGTGTTTCATAGTAATTAACTACATCAGTATATAATTATAAATATGAGTTTAAGATAGTTATTATAATATAACATAACTAGAACTGACTGACTGTCAATCGTATTTATTTATGAAACGTATACATTATTTGAGATGTATTATTAATATTTATTCTTGTGGTTGTCTTTTTTCATTGTAGTGTCTTTTTTTTAATTGCGCCCACCATGTTGCTCTCTGCATCGCCCAAAGGTTTGATTGCATGATTGATGAAGATTGCATGAAGCATTAAAGTTCAACGTATTGTTGCATAAATAAATAAATACATATCACTGCTGAAAACGTGAAAAAGATATTGAAACGAGGTGAAAGGTAGGCTTCATAGTGCTTCGATCTTCAGGTTAAGCAATCTCTGGATCTTCTGGAGGTGGTATGGGTGTCCATCATTTGTAATATCTGACTTCTTTGGAGGGTAGGTGAAGCCAGCCCCTTTATTCTTTATTGCACACAGATACATAGAATAAAAAAAAACATGATAATTTGGAAACAAAATGTACACAGGCGAGCTTATCTCTATAAGAGTTTTCTTCCAGCAAGTGAGACCTGTAGAAGATGGGTATGGGCAGTGCACAACAAATTAAAAAATAAATAAATAAAATAATAGTTATTTGTTATACAAGAGTGCAAAGTTGCTTTTTAACCGCGTGTTCAATTTTGATGACCGAGCAAGCGAAGGATTCTAAAATTAGATCGATAAGATAGATCTAAAATTAGACTAAATTAGAATCCTGAACGTTAGCGAGGGAATCAAAAGAGCACGAGGTGAAAAATCTTTGCACTCGAGTGCAACATGTAACTTTTCATTCCACCTCAGCGAGGAAATGACTAAATGCAAAAAAAAAACGTTTACAATCACAAGATAGGTACACTTTTATTTCAGTTTAGGTATTAATTACTACATTATGACAGGTAAGTATTACAGAATAATCTTTACTTTATTCTCTAGCGAATAAAAATGGCTTTTGCACTCAGATATCGAAGACCAAAAATACTTTATTCTCTAGCGAATAAAAACGGCTTTTGCACTCAGATATCGAAGAGCAAAAATACTCTTTCCGAGATGGGGGGATGAAAAAGTAATTTACCATTAAATGATCTCTAACTATATACTACATATACCTACATACTAATAATACATACTATATACTTAAATAATTACAAAATACATAGGTAACTAAAAATATATATTATAATTATATACATATGCCTTATAGCTGTCTGCCTATTAGCTTACACACGTTAGGATGAAAGGAAGTATGTTTTTACTCTTTTCTTAAAAACTTCAAGAGAAGAGCTAGCATGAACATAATTTGGAAGAGAATTCCACAAACGCACTGCATGCACAGTGAAGGAACCGTCATACCGACTGGCGATGTGGAGAGGCATCTGAAGAAGAAGGGACGTTGCTGAGCGACAGGGTTTATCCCGCGGTACCAAATACTCAAAGCGTTCACGAAGATAGATAGGAGCATTAGGGTTATGAAGAATAGAATAGAGGAGAGAGAGGATGTGACAATCACGACGCCGCCGAATTGGTAACCATTTCAAACGCAACCGAAATTCTGACACATGGTCATACTTCCGGAGGCCGAAAATGAATCGGATACACAAGTTCTGCAGACGTTCGAGCTTGTCGAGAAGATCTTCCCTTGCATCAAGATAGCATACATCAGCATAGAGATTGTGCAAGAGAGATTTTAGTATGGAAAGGCAAGAACTTTTGAAGACGTTTAAGAGACTGAAAGGAACAGTAAACCCTCCTGCTTACCTCTGCAACATGGTAACTCCACGATAGGCTACAATCTATGAACACCCCAAGGTTTTTAGCGTGTTCCGAATAGGCTACAGGGACATTATCATAGAGAACTGGGGGCAGCGAGTCGTTAGGTACTTGGTTGACAATGTACCGGCCACCAATAATGAGTGCTTGTGACTTAGATGGGTTAACCAGGAGACCAAAAGACCCCTGCTGCCATATTACCGTCCAAATCTACCGCCTTTGGATCACAGTGCCCCGGGTTCGATTTCGGGGCTGGGCAAGTGTCTTTGTGTAAAACAGAGGCACTTGCTCTGAGTCTGGGTGTCATTTGTATTCGTGAGTTTAATGTTTGTAAACTACCCCCGTTTTTAAAAAAAAACCTAACAAAGGCTTTACCGGTGCCGACCCCAATGGGGTTGGGAAAAAGACGAAGATGAACTTATTAATATGGAAATGGTATGTATAGATTTGGGAAAAACTTGTGACGCTGCCTAATAACGCAATTAATGTCTATGTTACAACTAATATGAAATCACATGCAAGAGAAATGGTTTAAAATAAAACATTGGTATTTGACCAATATCGGACCAACATTTCGTTCTTCTAAGCCATTTTTTTAACGCAATGCCATTTCTACTTGTACTAATTCTCAGCGCATAAAGTGCCCACTGCAGAGATGACTCTTCCAACCAAAAGGAGGGGGCAGGCTAACTGTGCCACGCTGCCCAGACGGGTTGGCATAGGGTTTCCTATCAAGTTTTCTTTCCTTTGCGGCTAGGTTTCGGTCTTGACATTTCCTGCTTCCGGCTCATGCGACACCCTCAGAATGAAATGGGGTGGCGACACTATGTATTGTAAACCCATCGCCACATGGACCCAATTTCAACGAGTAGGTAAGTGAGCGTTATGTGAAATAGTATTCGTATTGTAGATGTAGGTACGTTTAAGTCCCAAACAATCTCTTTACATTCTGCCGAATGGTGCATCAGGTCCCCCACCCGCAGCGCCGTAGCCATAGCACATACTTACCGCGCACAAGTCTCCATGGACCAGTAGGTACATGAAGCGTAATCATGGGCACATAACGCGCATGTCACGTGCATAATGACGAGTTGAGTGTGTGCGTGTGAACTGCCCGTGTGTGCATGCGAGATGATTGCTGTGCTCATTACGACGATGACGGAAAGACGTGTTCACGGACTTCTAAGGTATAGGATGTCGCGGATTTAACCAGTTTAAAAAAATACTATGGATTGTCATAGTCTACTTCCCTGCACCACGGTGTAGCCTTGATCGCTTGAACTGAAGCTGACCGACGAGGGAAGTACCTCCACCTTGCAGCCAAACAACACGACCCTTGGTTGATGTTGTGTTCATGCGCGTGAGGAAGGTCTCCAGATCTTTATCAAGATGTTGGCAGTGGATGGGACGCTTCCTTTTAGCTGGACAATCTCATGCTTTCCTTTTTATTTTTAAAAACCGGCAACGCACGTGGGTCAGGTATTGCAGGTGTACATGAGCGGCGGTAATTACTTAAAAAATGATTAAAAAAATAATGAAAGGTATAATTCTGTGAATAGGTGTTGGCTTCTATGTCACTCTGTTGCGCGGTCACGACGCACGAAATTTGATTTTAGCAGCCAAAATGGTGAATAAAACTGCTGCAGGTACATGCAAACAGAGCACATGGTTGAAACCGCTAAAAGTGTATGAGCGACACCATTGGGAGTTACGGCGTCGTGTCCGCATTACTTGATAGTGCATTTTATATATTTTTACATTCGGCGCACAAAACGCTCATTACGGAATGCATTTGCTAACGAACGAGCCGCCAGACTACATAGCGTGGTAGGACGGGAGCTGTCGGATGAATTGTTCAATAAATATGATATGTTGCTGGAACGAAGTAAATGGGATATAGTTATGTAGTTAAAACGACGTCACTTGCTTATTAGATACTTCACTAATTCGTGTGGCAGCATTGAGTGAACTCCATAGACACCGATGTCCTCTGATCGTCATCATCGCTGGGTGTACGCACTGATTGATACTAAACAATAAAATCATTGATATTGTTATATCATGCTCACTTTAAGACTCATGGCAGTGGTGGCGTCGTGCGACGGGTCGTTCTCTTCCCTGCAATATGGTTGAGGAGAGCGATGGCTGCCGCATGCGTCATGCTTGTGAACAGGTGCCGTTGCTGGGGGTCGGTTGGCTCGGGCGTTAGAAAGTTAGTATTGTTGATTAGATCTGGCTGATGTTTGGCCCTTTGCGACTATTGCGCGCGTTTGCTCTCACAAACTGTCTTATCGCGGCCTTGTACCTAAAAATGGCGATCTAAAAAGAGCAACTACAGAGTTTCTTGCCGGCTCTTCTCTGTCGAACTGCATTCCGAACCGGTAGTAGATGGTAAATTTTAAATTTTAAATTAATTAAATATTATTTTGTTGTTTGACTTGTCAAAAGAGCTCTAATGCCAACTTGATTAAATGAGTTTTGAATTTGAATATATTAAATCCTCAATTATCCTCTTTTAAAAAGAAAATTCTGGAATCATTTAAATAAAAATTTAAAACCTAGATCTTAAAATGCTCTCGCTTATAACTCGCGACATTCTCCTATTCTTCTTTATTACTAGAAGACTCCATTTTCTATTTTACGTTTACGATACGGAGACTTGTATTAATTAAGCATATTAACTTATAAGTAGTTATAATGCTCGTAAGCTATAAGTATTCCTAACACGACATCAATTGTCCAAGGATATTTATATTTTATTTATTTTATATTTTAATTATTATCAGTCTTTTTGAAGGCTACTTAGTTCATTGGAGAAGTAAATTTTTTTTTACATTTCATACGACGCCATCTCGTCCCAAGCTAAGCAACTTAATGCTTGTGTTACGGTAACGAGATGGATAAGTAGTATACTTATATACATTTATTTTGTAAATACATACATATTATAGATAGAAAACAGACCCAGAACAAATACTTGTAGGTCGTACAGATATTTCTCCCGTGCGGGGATCGAACCCGCGACATGCTGCGCAGCACTCGATCACTCAACCACTGCGCCAACCGTGTCGTCAATATCAACATAGAGGGTGCTGAATTAAATCAGTGCCCAGCCCCCGTACTAGAAGCTATTGCAAAAATGGCCGGGCACATAGCAGACAGAGGCTTTGTCTATAGCTAACGACTCGCTTCCGCCCAGTAACGATGTCCTCCGCGTAACGACGCCCCCCCCCCCCCTTGCAGCCATCACGGCGCCCATCGTCAGCGGCAAAACAATGACATTAGTGCGAATAGTTATACACCCACTCGGCGCAAACATGGCCGGTGCAGGGGAGCAGGGTATATAAAAGCGTTTTGTCATTTCACTAATGTCAAGGGTTGCACTTTTAATTTTACCTTAAGTATTTTTAGCGTTAAATGCTGACAAAAAGTTGGTACCATTTTAGGGGAAAAGGTATGGCAAAATGTACGTATGAGTGTTGAGACGTAATGAGTATCTGTAGCAAATGGCAGCATAACATGGAATTGATAGTGTTTCAGTGAATTTTAGAATTATGATCTTGGACAGCTGATAATTGGTGATGATGTGCCAACATATTTAAGGGTTCCAACCTAGATTAGATCAGTCTATTAGAATTACTTGTTTAGTTGCTAGTTCTTACCTGTTTTCTTGTCCTATCAATAATGAAATAAATAGATATTTCGAGTGCCGCATATGAGAGTTGGTGTGGATGGGGAGATCGAGAAATTGTTGCTAGCAGAGAAAAATAACGAATTTTACTAATCCTTACATGCTCATGTATAGGAGTGAATATGAGATAAATTCATCATAATTATAATATATTCTGGCGTCAGTATTTATTCAAATTTTAAAGAGACATAGAAAAGTGAAATAGGGATTGAAAGATAACTGTGCAGTAATCACGTAAGTATGACTCTTAGTATAGTTACGACAACAATCCTCTTGAACATCGTTCACTATTATCACACGCAAATAACACTTTATCGTTAACACACTTTGCTGCCAGGGACACAAATGTACTTTACCGAAGATTATTCGATAAGTTATCACATATTTGAATAAAGTTATTGGACCCGATTTGTATGGGCATGCATTAGGACGCCTCCCCCTTCCCCGCTCCCCCCGCCACTTCGGTAGAAAGTTTATTTACATTTATATGGAGTTGAAGATTTGTCGCTGGAATTTTCACTATTTCATATTGAAATGTTGTTGTTGCACTTCACTTGAGCGACGTCAACAGGTAAAGCTAAAATGCGTTTAAATTATGTTTGTAATAAATAAAATCATTAGGATGATGTCCTAGGATGCTTGCGCGTTGTGATAAATGACCTTTAACTGGTTCTAAATCGTGTAATCTTCTATCTATCTTCTATATATATAAAACTCAAAGGTGACTGACTGACTGACATAGTGATCTATCAACGCACAGCCCAAACCACTGGACGGCTCGGGCTGAAATTTGGCATGCACGTAGAGTTATGACGTAGGCATCCGCTAAGAAAGGATTTTGATAAATTCTACCCCCAAGGGGATAAAATAGGGGATGAACGTTTGTATGAAAATTTGTCAATTTTAAACAGATCGGGCTGAAATTTGGCATGCAGGTAGATGTTATGACTTACGCATCCGCTAAGAAAGGATTTTGATAAATTCTACCCCCAAGGGGATAAAATAGGGGATGAAAGTTTGGATGAAAATTTGTCAATTTTAAACAGATCGCGCTGAAATTTGGCAATGACGTAGGCATCCGCTAAGAAAGGATTTTGATAAATTCCTTCTGCAAAAACTACAACTAATTAATAAGAATACTTCATAACGCGAGCGAAACCGCGGGAAAACGCTAGTTGTTATATATAGAGACATTGTAATATGTCTGAAACGTCGGATTTAACAAGTAATTACGCTTTACTGCTTTAAAACCAATATTCATTATAGATATTCAAGAATATTTATAATGCACTCATCTTATAAAAATATTGTTTTGTACCATGGTGGTGGCGATCAAGCACCCAGCACACCTCTGGTTAGCAGCTCCCGTTGCACCTGGAAGCTCGGAAGACCAGAGCCTCTGTTGAGCAGGCCCCTTTCCAATTTCCTGGAACGAACTTACGCCACGTTGGCTAGATGGGTTGGCTTAGCCAAATTATGTATTCATAACGTGGCTCAATAGCTTTAATCATGTCTTACAATAACAATATTCATAATGGGATCCAACTATGATAGTGTTGGTTTGGCACTTCGTTAGGAAAAGACATCAACGCCCACTCTACTAAATTGCAGTTATGACTTCCATATATTATTAAAAATGTGAAACTAGATCTGTAGGTTTAACACTCTTCTTCATCAACCAGATATCTTCGATGAATTTTGGATTTCATGGAATCTTGGAAAATCACAGGTTAGACATACCTACCTACGCCAGCAGCCAGCACAAAAAAGTGTTAGACTTGATAATGCAATATAGGCACTGTTTAATTAATCAATTGTATTTAGTAAATTTTCAAAGAGTAAATCAAAGTAATATTTACTGAAACACTTAACGTCATTCGCTTAAAATGTTAGAACGACTCTATGCTCTTTTTCTAATTGAAAAGCCAAAGGCCCTCTTAGCTTTACTAAGCAAAACTTGTCGGTACACAGCACCCTCAACTTCACCGCCAGCCAAAGTAAATACTTGACAAAAAGAGAATAAGAATACGTTGATGAGGCAAACAAACCTTTGTGCAGCAATGACGGAACGAAAAGTATATAACAGACAATAATGAAGGCGTAATGGCGGAGTCCAATTCTCAAAGAAAGTCTCATTTGGATCTGAATTTCAGAGCGGCGGCTTTGAAGTGGCGGCTTCGTTAGCCGCGGGTCGCTCAAAGGGAGCGTCGCCAACAAAATAATATGGAAATGCAAAATGAAAACATCACACGATGCCGATCCACTCCAATCAGTTAACAATACTTCTTTGTACGCGAGAGATGTTCAGCCGCGGAGTACGCTGCGCTCCAGATTACATTTATTCTTCCGAAGATGTCGTATATACGGAGATGTGGTGGCATTGTTGCGTTCCTTCATAAGAATAGCAAGTTATGGTAACTAGAGAAATAATTTGAGTTAATTTTATAATATTGGTTCTCACAGGTTTACATTACATATTTACAAGTATTTTCGTAGCTCAATTAGAATGGTCGGAGATTAATAAAATTACACTCAGTCATCTCTCGCCTCACTGCAAATACATAGATAGACAATATACTGGCCAATCACACCGACAGCAAACCACGTTCTGGCATCACTCCACGAGAGCGTTGAGTGAGGAAAGTACTTGATGTGTTACAGGCTGAGCTCAGGCTAAGTCAAAGTCAGATCGTTTAGTTTGCATAGGACACAACGGTCGGCAAATGGCTTAAGGACCTCTGCCTCTCCGATATCCAACCCACTAAAATAAGTAGTCAAGCAGAATACCCCACAAAATATTTCCTCTGATTATCTGTACAACTAAAAGATAGCTCAGATTGATTGAAGCATTTTGTTAAGTTAATGAAAAGTAAGTACTTCACTACATAGTATAAAACAAAGTCGCATTCTTCTGTCCGTCCCTATGTATGCATAAATCTTTAAAACTACGCAACGGATTTTGAAGCGGTTTTTTTTAATAGATAGAGTGATTCAAGGGGAATGTTTATATGTATAACCCACCCCCGCTTTGCACGGGCGAAGCCGGGGCGGGCCACTAGTAATACATAATGTATAGTCGCTTTAAGAACTGGTGAAAGCTAGTTAGTATAGTTATTTCGCATATGTATATTACAAATTGAAAGATTAATTAAAACTATACCAAGTAAGGTTCACATGAATTCATGATGGACGTCTAACCGTAGCTAATGATTTGCGTTGACAGATGACAACGTGAGTGCGGGGACTCCCAAATGGTGGTGACGATCTGCCGCCTCCTAATGGCCTGCGCACGAACTGCACTGCGATCTACGAAACAAACTGGATCTGATACGGAAATTAATGTCTAAACAGCTCAGATGAGACTTTGATAGTCTACCATTGATTGATCGAAATACTGAATCTAAACTTGAGTTGTTAAATTAAAACATGATTAAGTCATCATCATCATTTTCACAAAAAACTGAAGCTATGAATGCATCTGATAGCTTTTAATACAGAAAATATATGTTTAAGTCTGACAGTATAGTTCTTCAGAATACATTTAACGCCAGTATTTTTAAAGCATAATAATGGCTGTTGGCTTTATCTACAAACACACGTTTTCTAATAATATCGATCCTCCTCCTGCATACATTTATTAACCAACAGTTCACCTCAGTATGAGAATGATAAATCTATACAGGAAGACTTTTCATCATTGATCATCATCATCATTTCAGCCAAAAGACGTCCACTGCTGGACATAGGCATCCCCCAAGGATTTCCACAAAGGCCGGTCCTGGGCCGCCCTCATCCATCGTTTTCCGGCGACCTTAACCAGGTCATCGGTCCACCGTGTGGGAGGCCTACCAGCACTGCGCTTTCCGGAACGCAGTCGCCACTCGAGGACTTTTTTTCCCCATCGGGCGTCGGTCCTGCGCGCTATGTGCCCTGCCCACTGCCACAGGCTGTATTCAGCTAGGTTATATTCTGTTGGCGTGCAAGAGTCCAGTAAAGAGAGACACAGCACAGTAGATCAACACCCTGAAAATACTGCAGCCAAATAGCATCACCTGCGCTCTGATGTAGTGGCCCTGCACAGGAGTAAGGTCGTTGGAGCTCCATCGGCGCAGGCGTGGTGTCGCATGCTTGAACCCTAGTGGTATAAAACGCATTGCAATCTGCGAGAGTCTATTAAAAGCGAAGGACGGGTCATCGGGCTTGGATATTAAGGAAGGCCCGAGCAGGGTTTATTTATACGCCGGAGTAACGATGATGAGGACCAGCACATTGTTAAAAAAGTTTTGCAGCATAATCTCCACCAGGTGACATTCCCAGCTCCGTGCGCTCAAAGGATGTGGAGCGATTTGCGATTTTGTAAAGAGTGCTTGCCCCGAAGTGCTCTCCACGTAACCGTGCATCCTCCCCTCCCCCCACCCGCGGCTGCCCGGAGACACGGTGGAGAGTTCTTTAATCGCCGCCTCTGAGCGTCGCGTGTTTTTATTGGGCTAGTTGGAGTGCCACTAGCTGGGAACGGCACGTTAGTCGTTAAACTGAGAATTTTAGAGGTATTTTATCAGATATTCTTACTTTCTCTGTCTGTTTCAGTGCGTTTTAATCGCCAAACTACGCATTGTCAAGAACAAGTCAAGGATGGTACTGAATAGTTTTGGTTGCCTGTCTCTTTTTCAGCTGTGTAGTGTCGTATCATTCATTTGGTTCCCTTCGATCGTATAGAAGGAACTTTGCCCAGTGTACCTAAGAAAAATCATTTCTTGTGAACATATAGTTTTTACTCACCTCTTACGATGTCCCCAGCATAGAATGGATTGGTGACAATGCACGTACTAAATTGTTTAGCGCACGCAACAAATTAGATTTCTCACGACGAGGCATTTACAAGCGCACTCACCGAAATAAAACGAAATCATAATGGAATTGCGAATTGTTCCGTTGAGGCGGAACATGGGATTGCAGAAAGTGCGTAGGCAGCAGAGGCAGACCTCGCACCTCCCATCCTTTGACGTCATCTCATTGGCTCCGCGTAATTGCATCTGGTGCTCGGCGCGCGTGACTGGGTGCGCTCCCTTATGTGCCTCGCATCAATGGACACGTACCTTCGATTGCTGAGTGAATCTTGCTGAGTTGGGCTTGAGGGCGCTGATGATCCCATAATTGTGTTTGACGAAATGTGTACAAACGCCAAAAACATACTACCATAATATCCCATCCCAAGGATCAGTTCTACCATCAGTCATCTAGTCATCCAATTTTGAGGCAAAATGCTAAGATATCTATTTATTGATTCATAGGATAACAAAACAGGTAAACGACTTAACGACAAAAGTATTTCAATTAGACAGTTCCGATCTAGGTTGGAGCCACTAAATAGGTATATTTTAAGTATATTGACACATCGTGTCATAGTACTGCATATAAAGATAAATGCAACACTTGTGGTTTACTTTACACTGTATGATGATGTATATAGTTGGCCTACAACTAATGGGTGTTGGGCCAACCTCAACTGGCCAGCAAGATTGGGCGAGATGTCTTTACTTGGATGACTATAACATAGAGGCGACACATTCTTGCAATGGAATTATTGTAAGTATTCGTTTTATAAGTTTTGTATCTGCAGGAGTTGAAATTTAATCAGTTGAATGGAGTTTATTGTGTAATAGTTTATGTAAGTAAAGTAGGTCTTATTGTTTTCTGCTTATTTCAAATGATTATCACTACACTTCATAAGAAGAAAGTGATCTTTCACAACCGTTCCTGTAGCATCGTGAATGTAATGATTGTTTTTGTACGCTATTAATACTATTAGAGTATATACTATAATATACTATACTATATAAGGGGAACAAACAACGGAGGCATATTCTAACACACTACGTATTAAATAAATGAATTAGGCTTTTGTAAAATTTAAACAAGAATTTTGTTTCATTATTTTGGTATTTCTGGTGACAAACCTAGCATTAGAGTAGAGCAGCATTCCGAACCGGTGGTAGTTTCAGCATGAATGTGGATGGACGTAAGGGTTGTGGAAGATCAAGAGAGATGGATGGATATGAGAAATTGTGTATGAAAGGTGTGACTGTAGATATGACGACTGATAGGTCTGTATGGAGACTACCACCTAGCGTGGGACAGGGGCCGTAAGATGATGATAATGGTAACTGTAAATATGGCGATTTATAAGAGTTTTGTGATAAAACCTACGTAAATAAAGTTCATTTTGAGTTTGAGTTTGAGATTGGAAGAGCTTTGCTCACAATATCCCCATAGTGATTTCTAAGTGTCAGTTTTTGATTGAACAATACGCCAAGGTTCTTAGCTACGTTATTCTTTTATGGTAAATGGCATCTGTTTATAATAAAAAATGCTTAGTTATCCGTGTTTGACAATGTGTCTTTGCCTTTTGCTCTATTCATGACGGTTTCATCACCAGCAACATAGTAAAACACGTAATAATCCTTATTTAATAGAAAGATATGACGGTAAATGATCCACGACGGAGTAAAATTGGTAAAGCATAAGCTTCATAGAGGGTAATTGTCGTACTGTGACACGGCAAAGGAGATTTAAAAGGTGAGAAAATAAGAAAAAATATCATTCAGGTTTTTTATTTATTGATTACGAATATACAAAGTTTGCGGGGTCAGCTAGTAACCAATAAAAAGAAATACAAGACGACTTACGATAAAAATTAAATTTAAGAGAAGCGTCGTTGTGATTGTTACGTATGTTTTGGTTTCGACTTTGGTGCATAGTGAATACAATATAAAACCCTGAATAATACGGAAAAATATACCTATCTAGTCTGGAAAACCGCAAATGTCACCGATCCCGCGTCACACAAAGCCTACTATTTATATCATCATCATTTCAGTCAAAAGACGTCTACTGCTGGCTGTGTCCAGCAGTAGACGCCTCCCCTAAGACTATCTATTTACTTATATAGTAAATAATATAAATAGTAGTATAGTATATAAACTATTAATATTATGAACTATTTAGACTGCTTCGTAGCAATCACGTCAGGCAATACAGTTGTCTATAAAACTGTAACAGTTAAACGTTTTTTGAGCTCGCCGAAACTGATGTTACCCGCCACTGATTTAATATATATTTGGCAATATCGGCAGCAGGCGTGTCCCTTGCAGCAGCGCCTCGAGCTCGCTAATGCAATCGCCGAGCTCATTGGCAATCTGTGGCGGGACCCTCGCACCGTACCTGGTGCTACGCGAAAACATGCCCACGCTATGCGTCTTGAGTCATTATTTTAGGGAAGAATGTAACTAGACGGCAGGGGTAGTTTCGATTAACATAGTATAGTTCGTTAAATTCCGAGGCTTTGGTTTCATCCTTAGAATATTTTCAGGGAGAACAGACTGCATGTAAAAAGCATAATTTATTGTTACAATCATTTTTAGATCATGGTTATGGAGATGAAGATTATCTTTTCTCTAGCGTGTATAAAATCATTTGGCATCACGTGCTCTTTCTAGTTTATATTACATAATGAAATAGATTAAAAGTAAGTAAGTAAGTTTTACAAGCTTGTGTTATGAGCCAAGCCGGGGTAGATACGTCCCTTCTAATACCCAGGGGGTAATTTAGGAAGGAATATTAACGAAGTAAACACCCGTAGCTCTGGTTCTGGCAGTCAAGGATTGCCATTCGTTTTGGTAGGTAGGTCGGGGTGCCAATTTCCATCTTTACGCGCCCCGGAATCCCATTTCATGGAATCCAGGCCCGGAATCCCATTTCATGGATTCCAAAAGTAAAAAAATGATAGTTGCTTTAGCTAATTTGTAGTTATAAACAAATTCACCAACATATGAATGTTGAATCTTTGCGTCGGTTACAACTTGATGAAGATAACGTTCTGTATTAAGGTTGCCGTGACATGTGGGTTTCATTAATTAGTTAAGTTTTCCTTTTCTGGTCTGTTAATTTCTTGTTATTGTTACGTCTTAATAATCGAAACAGTGAATAAAGTCTAATTCATTTTCAAAAGAACCGAAGATATAAACCTAGGTACCTAACAATAACGGTCTGTTGCACGTATTACATTTAACTACAAATTTTATCACTCAACAATTATTTCTGTATCGACAAAACAACCGCCTGCAGTGGTTCCCATAAAAACTAAAATAATTGCGAACAAATGTGTTTTCATTTGTTTGTAATGAATTTAATCGCGCGATCTGCGCGGTGGCGCGGGGGAGTCGTCGGCTGCTCCGCCATTATGTTGTTTGTTGATGACGTCTCAGATGACGTGTTTTGTGCCCGCCGCACAATGGACAAACACATTATTATATTTTATTATTATATGTTTACATAATGGCCCCGCCGATGAGTGACGCGTGATAAGCATTTTAATATTCGCCCCTTTGTTGTGCGCTCGCATAACTAAATTATGTACTACAAGGTAATAATATTACAATGGAGTGGAACGCATTTGCCTATTTAATCATGTAAATAATAATTTTCGATGTTATTGTTCGGCTTTTCAATGGGCAATCCTCGCTGGGACGTGAGTATACTCAATACGCAGCAACGGTTATTTTGTAGCTTTGGATTTACAAATGGCAAGAAGAACTTTTACTATGCATTCAATATTCATAGTTCATTGTCTGCTACAACACGCTACGAGATGCTACGAAGCTACGCGACATTCCGTAGCGCTAGTCTTGATGGCGGGTATTTTAGAATTATTAAATTTGACAAATATCAAACAAGTTTTTTTTTTTGTGGGTAGTCATTCTAATAAGTTGGAAAAATTTTTGCTCTTTCATAAATCCAATTAAAACTATTAAAAAAGTCATCCAAAAGTCTATTTAATGCAAAATTATTAATAAGTAACTTTAACTACCTGCCTACTGCTATTTTCATCAACCAGTTCTCTGCCATCACACAAATATTTATAAACATGGATGCCATTAAGGACACACTAGTGAACATGCAAGATTTGTTCACTGCACGGATGGCTAGCTTTGAGACTGAGCTTCAGAATGCATCAAATTCTCCATCCAGCATCACCAGCTTAGCCTCAGAGTTTGCTGCATTCAAGACCTTTACGCATGATGTACTTGCTAATTTACAGAAGCAAGTCAAAGCACTTGCTCAGGATTTTGACCGTCTTGAGATGCGAAGCCGCCAAAAAATGTTATTGCTCCACGGTGTGCCAGAGGTGAGTAATGAGCAGACTGAACAAGTGGTGTTAAAGATTGTTCAGAACCAACTTCAGCTGGGCGAGTTCACTGTCTCCAACATCAAGCGCTGCCATCGCATGGGCCGCACTAATAATCAAAAGCCACGGCCAATTGTGATCAAATTCCATGAGTTGGCTACCAAAGAGAAAGTGTGGTCCGTCAAGACGAAGCTGAAGGGCAGTGGAACCACCATGTCGGAGTTCCTTACAAAGACGCGCCATACCACGTTCATGGCAGCGCGGACAAAATTCGGTGTGGACAAGTGTTGGACAATGGGAGGCTACATTCTCATACTACACAACAATATTCGGCACCGAGTCACTTCACTGTGTGAACTTGATCGCATTGTCCACATAGAACCATCGGCGGCGTCCACTGCTACCAAGACCACTAGGAGCAGACGTGCTGCCTTGAAAAAGTAACTCTAGACGGATTATTACTTTTATGTTTAATAGGTATAATTTATTCTTTGTTTATATTTGTTAATTTAGGAAAAGTAAGGTAATCTTTTACAAATTGTATTTATGGCCTGTATCAGTTTTGTGTCAACTGTCAAAGTCAGTCAGTCCGTCAATCTCTCACTATAATGTTTGCTTGCTTGTTTGTTTTAATTTTTGGTACGGCCATGGAGCTATTATTATTTGCTATTAACTTTTTGTGTATGTATAATTTCATATAGCAGCTGGCAGGTGGTAGGATTGCTTTGTTTTATTTAAATTTTGTTGTTAATTGTTTTTATACTATTATCTTTATTATATTTATATATTGTTTATTTATGTATGATGTTACTATTGATAGTGACAATGAAAGTTTCCACTCGGCACATAGTGATTCCGACAGTTATGAAAGTATTCCATCGCTTGCAGAATCTCTCAATGCGACTTTCTCTGATGTTCCCAGGAATTTTAATGTCGTCCATATCAACGCCCAGAGTATTCCGGCTCATTTTACAGATATGCTGGCTAGCTTTGAATGTAAAAATTTACATGCAATTTTAATTTCCGAATCCTGGTTGAAACCATGTCTTTCATCAATAGCCTACACTCTTCCTGGTTTTCAACTCATAAGGAATGATCGAGTGTCTGGGAGTGGTGGCGGTGTCGCCATCTATCTGCGAACTAATATCCCGTATTCTGTAATCGACATGTCGATGCAGCCACCACCCTCCAATGCCGGTGAACACCTTTTCTTAGAGATTGAACTCCACTCCTCCAAAATTCTTCTTGGCGTTTATTACTGCCCATCTCTGCGAGTAGATTATTTTGCTTCTTTTGAAAACATTCTCGAGCAATTAGTCCCAACTTACAAACACAGCATAGTCATGGGTGATTTCAATACATGCTTACTAAAAAGTGATTCCCGTGCCTCTTCTCTTAAGTCTATTTCTATTTTTAATAATTTGTCTATACTTCCTCTAAGCGCTACGCACCATCTCCCGAACTGCAATCCTTCTTTACTGGATATAATGATGGTCTCGTCCCGCGATCATGTCGCCAAACATGGCCAGTGTACTGCTGATTCCTTTTCTTATCATGACCTCATTTTCCTATCTTACAAAGTTCGTCCACCCAAACTTAAACCAAAAATACTTCAGCAGCGCAATTTTGCTGGCATGAACGCTAATAATCTCCGCAGTGATGTTGCCGATGTCGACTGGAGCCCTCTTTACTCATATAACGATGTTGACCAAAAAGTTGCGTACCTCACTAATACGTTGATTAAAGTGTACGATGTCCACGCTCCTGTACGTGCGATCAAAATCAAACATTCACCAGCTCCGTGGCTCACTGAAGATATTAAGCAACTTTTGGCCAAAAAAGCAAATGCCAAATCTAAATACAAATATCGCTCTACACCCGCAAACCTTGAAAAGTATATAACCATCAGAAATCACTGCAATAAGGTGTGTAGGAAAGCACAATACCTCCATATCCATAGCTCTATTGAAAATGGAGATCCAGCTAAAGTCTGGCGATTTCTAAAATCATTAGGAGTTGGTAAGGTTCGTAATGACAATATTCCCAAGGACTTAGATATCAATTTATTGAACTCTCACTTTTCCTCTTCGCCCGTTTTTAAAGGGTACAAAAAAACAGAAACTTTGAACTATCTTTCGTCACTTCCAACTCCTACCTACCCTTCTTTTGTCATAAGTCAACTCTCTGATGACGATGTTAAGAAAGCTATCCTATCGATTGCTTCAAATGCAATTGGTACCGACTGCCTCAGCCGTAATATGCTTATCCCTATTCTTGACTTAATCCTTCCTGTTTTATCCCACATCCTGAATTACTCTATCAGTTCTGGCCAGTTTCCCTCCTCTTGGAAAGATGCCCATATTATCCCTCTGCCTAAAAAATCCAAACCCTCTTCTTTTTCCGAATATCGGCCGATTTCCATTCTCCCCTTTCTCTCTAAAGTCCTAGAACGCCTAGTTTATAATCAACTAAATTTATTCCTCTGTAGCCAAAATCTCCTCAACCCCTTCCAATCTGGTTTCCGTGCCGGTCACAGTACCTCGACTGCCCTTGTCAATATTACGGATGACATCAGATCAGCTATGCAGGATGGAAGTCTCACAGTACTTTCACTTCTTGATTTCAGTAATGCATTTACAACTGTAGACTTTGACATCCTGCTTGGCATACTTGCTGCAATTAACATTAGTCCATCAGTTGTTGAATGGTTTCACAGTTATCTGTATGGTCGCCGGCAGCGTATACGCATTGAAGAATCATTTTCTTCTTGGTGTAGTGTATCTGCCGGTGTACCACAGGGAGGTGTGCTTTCTCCTCTTCTTTTTGCCGTATTTATTAATACCATTTCTAATAAACTTATTTCTTCCTACCACCTCTATGCAGATGATCTTCAGATATATTGCCATGCAAAACCTATAGCATTAAAGGCCGGGATAGACACCATGAACGAGGATCTTGAAAAAATTTGTCACTGGAGTGAATCGTACGGACTCAATGTGAATCCACTAAAAACACAAGCCATAATCATTGGCAGTCCCAGGTCACATGCTAACGTCGATTGGTCCCAAGTCCCTGAAATCTCCTTTAATAACATTACAATACCTTTTTCCGAAAACGTCAGGAACTTGGGTATCATTCTCGACAAAAATCTGTCCTGGATACCACAGGCTCAGGAAATAGGTAGGAAACTTTTTGCATCAGCAGGTTCACTAAAACGGATACGTAACTTTCTCCCTGTTGCCACAAAAATTGCGCTTGCTCAATCTTTACTACTCCCTATCCTTGACTATGCTGACACCAGCTATCTTGATATCTCTGAAAACCTACTTGATAAGCTTGAGCGTCTCCAAAACTTTTGCATTCGGTTCATATTTGGCTTAAGGAAATATGACCATGTCTCCGAATTTCGTAAACAGCTCAAGTGGTTACCCATTCGCCTTCGCCGGAATTCTCATGTTCTTCATCTTCTTTTTAAAATACTCTTCAACCCTACCTCTCCTTCTTATTTGAAACAACGTTTTCGGTTTCTTCATCAGACGCATCCAAGGTTCTTGAGGTCAGCGGAGAGTCGCATTTTAGATATCCCTCTGCACTCGACCACGATTTATAGCAAGTCCTTCACGGTGCAGGCTGCTCGCCTTTGGAATGCCCTTCCTGAGACGGTCAGACAAGCTAAATCGTTTCTGCAGTTCAAAAAATTACTGAAGGATCACTATACATCTCTCTAACCATAATAATAATTATTATTTACTGTGTATGTATTTATATAATAGTTAATATGTAAGTATTCTGTTAAAGTATTTATTTATAGTATGTGTATATTTTATTTATTTAAGTTATATATGTGTATATATATATATATACTTATAAAACATGCAGTATTATAGTTTACTTTATGTCGGCACAAGAATAGCCCACTTCTCTCTTCTCAATTTTCCATCCTAAGGTTGCCTGGAAGAGATTGCAGTTTGCAATAAGGCCGCCCATTGTACAAATACTCATATATGTTTCATAATGATAGTGATAATTTTGTATGTCTGTGCAATAAAGTATAAAAATAAATAAAATAAAATAAAAATAGCGCCTAATGTCAATACGGCGAATACAAATAGCGAAGTGACGTGCCACCACAATGCAAAAGGAATGCTACCGAAGTAGATGTCCAAAAAAGCGAACAATGTTTTCTTTGTTACACACAAAGATACTCATACAAAGAAATAAGCATTTAGGTGGAATCCAGAGAATATCGGTATTTATAGCAGCCACAGTACATGCGGCTTACGGAACAATAAATCACGATGGCATGGAAAAAATAAATTCTCATGAAATATTATTATTTATTTTAGATTTATGAAATATGTCTGTTTTCCATAAACTTAAATTTAAGTATTAGGTACGTGTTAATAAATGTATGTAAGTAGTTAGTGCATCTATAATATAAAAATGATTCGCAAAATGTGTTGGTAACCGCATAACTCTACAACGCCTGGACCAATTTGGCCAGGATGGTTTTTACGGCGAGAAAAAATCAAATAATTGCCGGAAAACCTCTAAAAACAGCCTTGCCAAAAAGCCAGCGTTGTCTACGCAATGTTGGTGTGTTCCTAACGTCAAAGAGTCAATTTGTTTGACAGGTCGAAGTCTGTCGGGGCCGCTAGTTCTATAATATATATTTTCGACAAGTGAAACACGCTGAGCCTCGCTCCTCTGTTGCATGCCCAGAGGTAGATTACATCGCTCTGTATGGATACAACACCTTATTATTTAAAAACCTGTGATCGGAATTATTAATTTGAAGTTTGAAGATTGGCTTTCCCTCTCATACATAAACATAGACAATTAGGTACATTTATCTTCTTCGGTTATGGCCGATTACATTTATACTTATAACTTTCCTACCTACTTGATAATCTTTTCGGTAGGCTCTATAGTCTATACACTCAGTTCGGGTGGCTAAGGATATTTTTTCCAATCCATGTCGAGACGGACAGTAAAATATTTAATTACCTAAGTAAATAATTCATACCCGCCTTGTTAAACTACATATCTAACTAAAGATAGGTATTTTAAATTGTACTAAAATAGTAGATTGTATGACAAGCGAGCAAAATAATATTTGTGCGGCAAGGGCGAATCCCAAGCATAGCGCGGGATTTTAAAATAGAATCCTCAACGTAGCGAGGGATTCAAAGTACATCGCCTGAAGGAAAAATATTTTTGGCCTCAAGTTATACACTACTTTTCATAAGAAAAAAAAGAGACATTATTAAGTAAATAATGACTAAGTTTAATTACATGAAGTTCAAAATACATGAATATAAAAAGGTCAATTACAAATTTATATTTAATTTGATAGACTGTCACTGTCACTGTTTTATTTGGGATTGATACAGATGTGTGTTCGTTTACATTTTTTCATATTCATAAACTCGCTGATAAACTTAGTTCAGCAGCTTATGCTGTGAGACAGGTAAGACGGCTCACCGACGTGGATACCGCGAGACTTGTCTTCTTTGGTTACTTCCATAGCGTCATGTCATATGGTATTTTGCTTTGGGGCAACGCCGCAGAAATTGAAACTGTATCTGTATTACAAAAGCGTGCTGTGCGTTCCATTTACAATCTAGGACCCAAGGAATCACTTAGAAATAAGTTTTGTGATATAGGAATTTTCACTGTGCCATCGCAGTTTATCCTTGCTATTATGTTATTTGTGAGACAGAATATCAGTCAGTATAAGACCAACTGTGATGTCACTACGTCCACTATCCGTACAAGAAATGGGCATAAACTAGTGATACCTCACCACAGACTGCAAAAAGCCCATGCCCATGGATCTTTTGTAGGCCTCGGTGTTCGCCTGTCTATTAAAATTCCTGACGCTATTGTAGATCTACCCTTCATAAAGTTCAAAAATTTTGTTAAAACTACATTAATTAATAAAGGGTAGGTACTACCGCGTCAACGACTATAATATATGTGTGATAATGATGCCTGGAAGTAACTGTCATTTGGTGCCTCTTCCCTCTGTTCCTTTGGCCCCTTCAATAATATATCTCATTGGCGAAATAATTTGTACGTAGCATTTAGAAAATGTCATATATTGTACACTGTATGTGTGAGCAATGACGCAATGGAGACCTTTATTCGCGTATTTGTTTTTTGATTGGCTCTGTCAAGGTCAATCCGTCATCGCCGATGGAACCAACACGCTCCCGATTTGTAACGCTCAGCCTGAGCAAGAGTCGTACGAGGATTCAAAGCCTCTGGTTACAGCAATGTGGTAAGGCAGTACTCTAACTATCGTTCCCAGGGCGCTGCACCTAAAACCTAAAAAAAAAACGTGTTGGGGGATTACGCTATGACCAGTACATCGTCTTCACCCGAATACTACGCGTTGCAACGATGTACTCGGCCACACTCATCGCGATAACACAAATATTCGCCGTAGCCCACTAATGTGGCCCCGGCATAAGCGTGTAGCGTGTTTCTCTCATCTTGCGAACTTGCTTTCACTATGCCGTTTAGTGCTTTTTGTAAACAAGACCAGTAATTAAAAAAAAAACAACCACTGAGTTTCTTGTCGGCTCTTCTCTGTAGAGCAGCCTTCCGCACCGGTGGTAGTTTCGGCATGAATGTGAATAAACGCAGGGATTGTGAGCGATCAGGGGAGATGGAGGGATTGTAGGAGTGAGGAGTTGTGTGTGAAAGGTGTGAATGTAGGTATGACGACAGATAGGTGTGTGTGGAGACTACCACCTAGTGTGGGACAGGGGCCGTATATGTCCGTAGATGATAATGGTGTTTATAAATATGACGATTTATAAGAGTTGTTGAGTTGTGATGAAACCTACGTAAATAAAGTTCCTTTTGAGTTTGAATTGTTTCAGGAGTTAATGCACTATCACTTTCGACGTAGAATTTTTTTTTTTGCAAAATACTATAATGCCCGAACCGATTACAAGACAAGAACAGGGAACTCTTACCCTACTCCTAACACATACAGCCAGTAATCTAAACCATTTGCGTTCGATTTCAATGAACAATTAAATTCAAATTCAAATGTCATTACTGCCCGCTTAAAAGTCTAGAAGAGAAAAGAACTACTTTCTTTTTTCACTTTTCGAATAAAAGGGATGTAAATGTACTATCATGTAAGCTACGGCTAACTTGGAACGCCTCCAGTTGGAAGGAGAGACTAAGCGTGGAGCACCTGAAGAATAGCAAAAAATATCGAAATAGGTCTTTGAACAACGGTAATACTCGTATTTCTGTATGAAGTGATCGCTTTGCTTCAAAACACGTCCGGCAAAAAAAGAATTGCCTAAAGGAAGGACGTAAGACCGATCGATTACTCAAATCCATTTGCTAATCCACTGCATTTTTAACTAAAGGATTATGCACTTCCACCGACATCCTTTCTCTTACAAAATTCTCAAATATCACCAAACAGAGCGGATGAACAAAACAAACACGGATAATCGATATGAATCGATCAAAACAATGCGATCGATCCGCTGTGCGTAGTGACGGGCACATCCTTATCGATAGTCGACACCTGACAATTATAGAGCTGTCACAATACGCGGACAATGGCCCTCGAACAAAGGCCCTTCACACATTAATAGCATTAGCGATCTTCGATTGGCTTTTGTACGAGCAGCTGCGCAGGTACTATTATTTGCTTGTTATCATTTAAAGATGTGGGATTCAAGCGGTGTTGGGCATCAATAAAGATGTCCATTTGCTTTTTAATTCAGAGGTTCCGCATCTGGCTGGCTACTGGAAAGTTCTGGAAGATTTTTTGAAAGTGATGACTGGAAATGTGAATGATATGTATTTTTTTGGATTGTTAAAAAAATAAAGACTTAAATATAGAAGTAGTAGATCCTCATGGTCGTTCTCGCAAAAGATAATACGCACGAGTAGAATACGCAATCACGTTTAATAGATCTAGAATGAATTGCTCGCAATGTGTAATCTTCAACAAGCTGTATTTTCATAATGCCACTAGGTTTGGTAGGATCACAAAAATCTGTCTGAATATTTTCACTCCTTACATTGACTTACTTCAGAAAACTAAACACTGGTCTATTTCTCTTAATTAATTTAATGAAATACACTATTTTGTAACTTATCATTATGTGTCAAATCTTCACGATTTGATGGATTGGCGGAACCTTAAAATCGATTGAAATCTTCACAAAGCAAGGGCTATTGTGAGCTATTAATTTGTGTATTTGACGACGGATAGTGCCGTGTCACGGTGCGGCGCGGACCTCGACCCTGTGACTATTGTTTGTTGTGAAATGCGATCACAATACGATCTGTACTCGTCCCATTTGTTGAGGAAGATGTCGTGACACATATGACAAAGTTACAAAGACTGGATATGCTTTACAAAAAATGTCGGTACAATTTAGCAATGTTATTGTGTTTTCGTACATTTTAAATAAATAATGCCTGAATTGGTGTTCTGCAATGTTCGGTATTTATCAACGAGATTGTGTTTCAATTCAGGGTATGTAAGTGTTTGATAAGATGTTAAGGTATATTTGGGGTTAGGCAGGAATATACAGGGATCCCGTCGACAGCGTTGTCACCTAGTTGTGGGGAGGGGGCTTACGTAGGTACTTTTAAGATCTGTTCGAGCCAAACCGGCTTATGATCAACTATGCCTGGCTGGCCCACGTGGAGAGCCAGATAAAGAGTGGAATAGGGTGACGCGTGAAAAAAAATGGCTCTACGTTTCCTGGTGAGCTTCACAGGGCGTGATGGTGGTGTAGTCCTGGCTGGCATAGTGGAGGAAAGGGAAGCGGAGGGATTGCCAGGTGGAGAGACCAGGACTTGCATCAGGCGCCATTACATCCGGTGCCTGGGGGAGGCACAATAGCCTAAGCATGCCTCGTTGTAGTCTAATAAGCGAATAAAAATCATGTTTAATATATCCGATGATTTGATTACCGGTACGTGCTCACCCGCCGCCATTTGCAATCGCAATTACTACACCCTTCCTCGCAACTTTTACACCTTTGCATATAAAAAAACACTTCAATTGTTTCTTAACGCCTTGGCATAAGGTATATTTTTAAAAGACCCAACGGAAAAAAAATGTTTTAAAATAAACCGCGACCCAAAGCCCCAGGCTGAAGAGAAAATACGAACGGTGAATTGGACCGCGTATAATTTTGAATTTCTTTGAGCGAATCTCGGCCTCTGATTGGTCCGGCCGCGTTGCGTAGCGCTCGCTGATTGGTCGGCAGCGAGGCGGGAAAATGCCGGCTTTGTGAACACTGCAGAGATTTGTTCGCGGCTATTAGTTATGGTCGGGTGAGCGGACGCTACGACCGCTAGTGATGGGAGGAATTTATCGATAATTTAGATTATTGGTAATAAACGAGGGCTATAGTTTAGAGGTGTGGGTAACGGATTTAGAATACACAATGTCACCAACATCATAAGACCGGACCGTCGTTAGTTGCCAATAAAGAAACTCAAGCACCTAGCCGCAAGAGAAGGAACGTTTTACAAATCCTGTAGACCAGGCTTGCCAGGGTGGCAGAGTAACCCGTCCATGAATTTCAGGAGGCTTGACTCAGGTCTTTTATAGGCTGTAATGATAAATGATGAGAGTTTATGCTTAAAAATTATTTTAACCAAAACTTCCAAAAATATTCAGTGAAATGGGAAATAGATTTGATGTAAAAATTAATATAAAAAAGTTTATTTTCAGCTTTTCAAATTATTTACTTTGACTCTTTCTATGCACTTACGCATTCGGGTGATCGAAACAAAACTCCAAACAAAGAGGTATGTAGCAGTCCCAAAATAACCGCCGAAATTCACCAAAACACCGCTAAAGTCACTCTACCCTTATGTGTCATTGTTGAGGATCTCTCGACCAAATTTAAATTCACGAAACCAAAAAGTAACTGTCCAAAAACTAAGCAGCTTCTAAATTTTCATGAGATTATATGAAGGTTGAGTTAAACGTGAAGGTTAAAAAAATCTAAACATATAGATGATTTTTTATCATTAAGATTTGTATTAAATTACAATTCAAAATAGTTTCAGAGAAAAGAGAACGTAATTATTCTGTGGCTAGCTAAGAATTTTCGGAACAAATAGGTGTCAGTTGTCAAATATACGTAAAAAATATACCTAGGCATATTTTTTACGTATCTATTTTACAAGCTGAGGCCTAATCATAGCGAGTTCACCCACCATTCGATACCTAACAACCTGATTGTGTTGTAACTATGTATTGAATTATACGATTTGTTACTACATTTATTTGCATTTAGTGAACCTGTAATTACCATTTCACTTCATATCACCCGCATGTCGATAATTTCATTTATCGATAGAGCTCGTTCATTACAACCTTGTTTACTATTTTTCACGTATAATGGGACCAGTGGCAGTTGGCTGTTACTTCTCAATCATCCCACCTTTTGCTTACGGTGAGGGCGAGAGCGAGACAGCGACACTGGCCAAGAACTGCCTGGAGCGAGATAGGCGATACAATACGCATTCAAATACTTTATGCATTCAATTTTATGAGTAATTGCACGCCGCACCCAAAATGCAGCTCTAATTTAAAGTGGTAAGGTCTTTTTTGGCTTGTGGTCTTTCAATACATTTTTCTCGCGCAATATTTTAGCATGTATGTTTTCTTTAGATATGAATGCAAATAGTGATGGCGGATTTTTATTCGGAATGTTTACATAGAGGGCCTCACCCGCCGGGGGCGAAGTAAATGCGCCGCCATTTTGCACAAGTACCGTCAGCAAAGGAAGCTCCAAGGGCTGGAGTGGATTTGCTAAGTGAAAGCCACTGGCTGGCGATAAGGGCACTTCTTCGGGGCTTCTCGATGAGGGAATTGATTTGAAACGTCTTTCAAGTTGACATTCTGCGTGTATAGGGGTCCTTTCGAATCTAACGTTCTTTGACGGAGTATCGATTGGTGGGTTCGAAATAGATTACTTTGTGCGCAATGCGGGTCGACATTTCTTCATATACTTAATTGTTGTGAAATGTCGCCGTTGAAATTCACTCAAAAGCCATGGCGTATTCTGCCTCAATTTATCTCTATTTTGTATAATTGGATCGCCCCAAACCCACTGTACGTGAATAAATGTAAAAGAAAACTCCTATTTCTAAGTCATAATCTTAGAAAACATTAGCTATAGGTATACCCACCCAAATTCCGAAGTTGTTTTTCAAACGATGCCAGCCGAAGTTTATTTCATGTAATTAGGCTTCAGGTCCAACTTCCTCAGGCACGATTTTGTTAGATCAATTATGCAAGTTCTGTATTAGCCTATATAATAGATACTTAAATCATACAATATGATATAAATTATGACACTAGGATTTCCAGGAAGAGATTGATTTTAACTTTTATCTATACTGTCTGTTTATGTTGTATGTCTTTTCTTACGGTGCAATAAAAACACATTTTTCTTCTGTTCTTAAACACAGTATAAATTTCCAATTTCGTGTTAATGCAACGACATATTTTTATAGATTTTGTACGACACGACTGTCTTACGAAATCTATAAAATTGATAAAAGATCTAGCTTGATCTAAGTGCGGCCCCTGGGCACCGCAATATTGACGCCCATTCTGGGCAGCTTCATTATAGACAACTCAAAGAGACTATAAATTTGGCACTGAATTTCATCGTCTGGAAATTGGCTACCGTAAATCCAGCTGAAATTAGTAATAGAAAGTGACAAGAAACGTAACGTGTTGTTCTGTTCAAACTTTTGTCCATTTAAAGTAACTTCGGTGGTGGTGCTCTGTTTTCCACTTTTGTTGTAGGTACTTATAACCTTCAAAATGTTAATATCAAATGCATCGCTTAACGATGTGTGTCCCCAGTAGGCAAACTGTTAGCAGGCGACTAAGTTTGCGGCGTATCGGTTTAGTACGCCCTTCCACATACATATTTGAAATGGAATGACCACAGTTTGCTAGTTTTGCGCTCACTTTACGCAAATTGCAGCTTTACGTGCGCCGACTGCCTCAGTTAGTGGCCGACTCACAGCAAAACCGGTTGCGACACACGAAAATCGATCTGAGTTTGCAGCTAACTCGTATTTCAATTCGTCACAAATTTGCGGCTCACTGAGTCGGCTGCAAACTGTTTGCCTACTGTGGACAAGCCTTTAGACTAAACAATTATGTTTTGATAAGTTGACCTGATTCTCGTCTTAGCACTCATAATATGTTTTTGTAACCCGAAAGAGTTCACGAAAGAGCATTTGTGTATTTAGTCGGTAGGTATGTTATGGACCGACCGGAGGTAGGTACCTATATCGAAATGTCCAATGGCATCTCAACGCGGGACTTCATATCAAGATTTCCATTTTATGCGTTGGTTTTTTTTTACTTATGCACAATTGAAAGGAAAGAGGGTTGATGGTAATCAGAATTTTTCGTTACGCTGTAAATTATTTCTATTTTCACATTTCAAGTAACTAATATTAGAAGTACACTCACGAAGGCAATTGTGAGCTGGATTTTTGGAATTTAATTTCCAGATGTAAGTTTATAGATGCTGGTTAAGTTCAATTCGCTTGTTGAAACATTTAGTACACAGTCAAGCATGAGTGCATTACTAATGCGGGCAATGTTATTCATATCTCCCTTCATAAGTATTTGTTGTATGGTTACTTGTTTGTCACAGCGATATTGCAAAGAACAACCGAGATGTTCTTCCAGGCTTATCGCTGTGGAATGGCCTTTTGAACCTCTGGTAAATATTATCTAACTAAACAAAAGTGCCTAAGGTGCTCTTCTCCTTCTTCACTGCCTGGAGCTAGCTCTGAATCAATGTTGTCTGGCAAATGTTGCCCGTGTGACGGATATGGAATAAATTATGTCACCAGCCCCATTCCATCCTGAGGGTCCTGCAAGAGCCGACTAGAGGAACAAGACAAGGCAACGATCTAGCCGCAAGAGAAGGAACTTCAACCTTCGTAAGTATGATCATGTGTCAAAATATCGTCTGCTTTTGAATTGGCGGCGTGCGCTCACAACTCTGTTTTCAATTCTCTCCTCACCCCCCTCTCCTTCATATTTGACCTCCCGTTTTAACTAACTATCTCTGTTTCAACAATCCCAAACATCTAAGATCTTCCCATAACCGTCTCCTCAACTGTCCATCCCACAGGTCTGTACATTTTTCGTGTAATCCATCCTCTTATGGAATTCCATCAGAAATACGGCTAGCTGATAACCGTCTCAGCTTCAAAACTAAGCTGCGAAAGCTGTACCTCCAGAAGCTCTCTGAAGATTTCTGAAAACTGACTACGTTTTACTCAACTTGTAGGTTGTGTTGTATGTATGTATGTGATTATCACTATCACTACATAGTATAAAACAAAGTCGCTGTCGTCTGTCCGTCCCTATGTATGCTTAAATCTTTAAAAATACGCATCGGATTTTGAAGCGGTTTTTTTCTAATAGACAGAGTGATTCAAGAGGAAGGTTTTTAAGTATAATACATGCATAATTGCACCCGTGCGAAGCCGGCGCGGGTCGCTAGTAATGTATGTATTAGTATATTTATATGTATATATACACGTATGTATTAGTGTATTGTAAATATTATTATGTATTTATGTGTGTACTATTTTAGTTACTATGTTTTTTATTCTTTTCTTTTAGACAACTGACTGAACTGTTTCTATCTTTCTATGACTTGCGGTTGTGTGCATCTACCGTCTCCTTCCTCTCTGCATCACCCAAAGGTTGACTGGTAGATAATGCCTAATGGCATTAAGTCCGCCTATGTATCACGTTACATAAAGCATTTAAATAAATAAAAAACTTGATCCGAAGCCCTGTACCAACCCGCGTTTAAAATTAATTATAGTATAATTAATAGTGTTTAAAATTACCAACCAGTTTAAAATGTGTAGGTACAAACGAGGCATGATGAAACGTTAAAAACCATTTTGACTTTGTAAGCCACAGCCAACGATCTGAAAATGAAACAGTTGAACAAAGAGAACCCATTTGCAATTGTATCGTTAACAAGCGCTGGATGGCATGTCGGAGTGGCCCAGAGCCTCGCTCCGCTCATTAGCAACTTGTCCAAACTCGTTATAACTTGACACCCACCCGGCCACCGATAAAAACTAATTCCGATACTCATCAGGGCAAAGCTGTTGCTCACTCGCCGCAGCTGCTGGTCCAGGAGGGAGATTCAATTGCGTCTTTGCAATTTGCTATCATACACTATATTCTAAGTCACAGAAAAAGGTTTATCTTGTGTACGGCACAAGATGTCTTATCTTAAATATTCGTCAGTCTCGCTAAGACTCGAGAACGGCTGGAGCGATTTGACTAATTTTGGTCTTGAAATATTCGCGTGAGTCCAGGGAAGGTTTAAATGGTGAGAAAATATGAAAAAATAAATTCTAAAATAAATTAAAAATTCAGGTTTTTTATTTATTAATTCTGAGGCGGTGCGATGTTTGCCGGGTCAGCTAGTTGATGAATATTATACCATTCTAAGTAATAGCCAAGCGACTAACCTGGCTATCTTTCATTGTATGTTTCCTTTCGTGTGTTACCATTACAAAAGAAGCCACGTTCTCCTACATAAATATACCCTTGCGATAGTATTTACCCGAGCCTTATTTATAAGAGAAGAACTGACAAGAAACACATTGGATACGACATTTTTATTTTTACTTTGCCCCTTTTGGAAAATGTTCCAATGTCGAAGCCATATCATCAAATGTGAAGGAAGAGAACATAACTCAATTTTTTGGCCTTCGCCTGTGCAACTATCTTCATATGCTTTACGCGCATATCTTTCGTGCTTTGATCAAAACTTCAAACATAAATAAAGGGAAAATTGAAAAAATATTATATATACGACCTTCATTAATGAACAATGTCTCATTTTAAAAGCAATTTGTAATTTATTATATCAAACAACAATACCAGGATGAATTTTATAGACAAGGAGTAAGTGATGTCAGCAGAAACAGCAGCTATTTATTAGAGATGATCTATGAGTTCAAAACCGACGTGGGTGAACCCCTAATAGTGTTTCCAAAAATGTAGCGTGAGAAGCCAGGGCATTTCCCTAGCGCAGTGCGCCAATTAAGATCTCAATCCAATGTAGCCGTGAGACATCTGCCGACCCTGTTGCCCCAAGTGGGGTGATTAATCGCGATCCGCCGATGCCTCATTAAATTGGCGCGGGCATAGCCGCGGGGCAAGCGAGGCGTGACTTCGTGACTTTCGCGCTTTCAATTCTGTCGCACATTGTTATTATTTCATGGAATTATTTATTTTACTTAATCATCGCTGATTTGTAATGGGAGGGTCTTTTGGAACTTTTGTAGCTCGCGAATTTATATTTTCTGCGCGTTTTGTGCCGTTTTAGGAAATCTTTACGTGGTAAAGAAGAAGAAACTAGGTTTGGGTATTCATATTGAGAATTAAAACGCTTACGGTGTTTTTCCCGAAAAGTGATAGTTTGCAATTTGGCAACATTTTTCTATAATAACTAACTTAATTGTTTGGGTGTTTTAAATGACAGCTCGTGCATAAGTTCGTAAGAAAGTTCGGCAGGGCACTGCCTGTGGAAGCAACCCAAATTTCCATTTGACAGAGGGAGCCACTTGGGAGTCGAGACTGTTATTGTATGCAGGGTGTAACAAAACCCCTACAGCCATACCTAACGAGAGAATATATTTTATATAGTACCATTTTATAGATAGGTACTGCATGCAAATACTCAACAAAAATAAGTCAGTTTGCCACGACCAACATGCTACATACTTTACACAATTTACCCGAAAAATATGAAATAATTAGTACATCAAGAAATATCGCCTACAAATGCGAGAATTACCAAAAAGTCCTACACCGCGTTAACGAAATTTCAAGAGCAATTCGCACAGTTAAGGTTTCCCCCACTACAACTATGTGGGGATACCACCTCGTCTGGCTGGGTGATCATCCATTTGCGCCTAAAACTTATTTCTTAATGTTCGTGACCGGCCGGCAACGATTGAGCTGACTAGAGGACTAGAGAACTAGAGACTAGTTTCCCCCTTAGAAACGAAGTGTAATAAATTATAATATACCTACTAGCTGACCCGGCGAACTTTGTTCCGCATTATAAATATTTAAAACAAAAAGAAAGTTGGACATAGGATACCTGAGATTTTTATCCCGTCCGTATAAAACCTACTTTAACAAAACGCAACTGACAGGGAAACGTTATGTTGTCTATAGTTTAATATGGCCGAAAATTTGACAATTAGAAATTTTGAATTCGACTTGTTTATATTGTTGTAATTCACATAATATCTTTATAACTTGTAGCCTATGTGTTTTTCTGATGTATAAGCTATATTATTGTAAAGTTTCATTAAAATACATTCAGTAGTTTTTACGTGAAAGAGTAACAAACATCCATCCATCCATCCATCCATCCATCCATCCATCCATACTTACAAACTTTCACGTTTATAATATTAGTAAGACTTGTCATTCATGTATATTTACAGTATAATGATTTCCAAACTACTTGAGCACAGTTAGTAAACCTATATCCTCAACTAATCGCGTGGAATATTTCCTTTCTCCGCCAAACACCTAAAATGTGACACAATTACCCATCGACTATTGCGCATGGCTCAAGGTCTTTGGAAATATTTAAAGCTGTGTAAGTGCCAGCACCCTATTCCATCCGGAGAGTGTTGTGAAGGCCACTAAAATAAATAACAAGACAGAACACCTAGTCACACCTAGAAAAACCTGATAAGAAACCGTGTGCCAACCTATCTAGCTAACGTGTCTCAGTAGAGTAATTACTCTACTGAGCCACGTTAGCTAGTGATTAGACGAGGCTCGACTTGAAAGGCTGCCATGTTGATGGCAGTGAAGAGTATCGTCATTTCCCTCGCCTTTTCCCAATTTCGTTGGGATCAGCTCCAGTATAACGTCAACTGGCTAACTGCAAGTATTAACATAGCTTTTGTCGATGTTGATAGCCGTTTGCCCTCCAAGGGCCATCTTGTGAGACCGGTAATCAATTGGTCAAACCGTCTGTCAGTGTTTCACCAGGGACTTAATATACCGGCTGCTATAAATGGGAAAATGGAAGCCGGAGTCAACAGCCCTACGTACCGTCCGAAACATGTCATCTGCTAGGCTACAGCAGAGAGTATAAGTAGTGTTGGAGCCACACATAGGTGCACCTATAGTGGCACCGGCAGCCACACGGAGTGCCGCGTCGCTCATTAGTGGCGCGATAATGAGCGGCCCTCATTATTGAACACGATCATCGGTCGCGGTACACGCCGCCGGATAATGCTATTTGTATTTGACACGGCTCGGGTGCTTTCATATAGGTACCTATATCTATACGGTCACAGTAGTGGATCGCAGATAGCAAATAGTGTCAGCTCAAAAATGAAACTACAGTGGTTTCTGCCGGCTCTTCTCCGTCAGCCGCATTCCGATGGCAGATTCACACTTTCGAGAGAATTTCTATCCCAGTTCAGCTCTGCTTTATTATTATTTACAAATATTATTTTGTATTGATTTCATAGGTTTTAGCGAATATTACATAATATTGTAATCAAACACTGTATAACGGATTTATCGGGTGTATTTAATTCCTTACATTTCGAATTATTTGCACCAGTTGTGGTCAGCGGAGACTAGATATCAGTTTTCTTCAAAAATACTGATAAATATTCCGCTTTTTTTATTATTGTAGTCTCTCCCGTCTGCTACAAAAAACTTAAACGTCGGAAATTTAATGATGAAAATGCAATTCAAGAATTAATCTTGTTTGATAAATTATTTATTATGTTTGAATTGCATAACAGAACGTTAATCATAATGGGATTGTTTGAATGCGAGCATAACTTACCAGGTCGGTAGGTACTCTTAGTGCTAACAGCAGTACCAGACCGATATCACTTAAGCTGGCTTCGGTAAGCGAAACAGACTCTTGTCATATTCTATGCTCTCAATACTTACAAGACAGGAAAGTGTCCGCGCATGTCACGCGTAGTGTCTCTATTATAAAGCACAGTGGTGAATTCCCCGTGTACGGAAAAACCAATGTTGATTTGTGTACCTAACACTGTCAAGTTTCAGTAATATTTTATTTATTTTCTTAGGTAGGTACATTTATTATTTGTCTGCCTCGTTGGTCTAGGCCCTAGGGGTTGGATGTGCCGTTCCGTGTGTTCGATTCCGGGGCCGGGCAAGCGTCTTTGTGTAAGCCAGAGGCACTTGCTCAGAGTCTGGGTGTCATTTCTGTTCGTGAATTATCTGTTTGTAGACTGTCCCTGCGATACAGGTTACTGCAGAGGTTACGATCAGGATCACCCATACCGGGCGGTCCCACGGGGAGAGGCCAGCCTAAGAGCGGCACACGGAGTCGTGGTGGGTTTTGGCTCTGGGGTATTCTCTGTCCTCAGAGTTGCCTCAGAAGCCTTAACCTGCTGCGACACATCGCGTGGTCATTGCAGTGGAGGGCGGCCAGACGTTGAGGCCAGGGCTGCCACCACTAGCAGCGGAGGGGTAGCCAGGCAGGCAGCCCCGGCTGCCGCCGCAACCGCGTGGATCAGGCTCCAGTTCATCCGGCGCCTGACGGGGGCCCGTGCAATGTCCCGCACGTGCCTCTCGGTGGGTTGGCGAGCGTTCAGAGCTCCCTATCATAACTTGGGGCCCACTTGTACAAGCGGACCAAGGCCCCATCAGGGTCACGGAGCATGCTCCACATCGGGGAGTGAAACCCATGGCCCTGTTTCGGGCAGTTGAGTGACACCGTTGGTTTTAGTGGGTAGGTTGGGGCGCAACTACTATCTTTCCATGCCCCAGAGACCCAAATAACCCGGCTGGCGTTTAGGAACTGGGTACCCATGAGGATTTCCAAAGTAAAAAAAAGGTTACGAATTTGTAAAATAAAAATAACATTTGTAAATAAATTTAATACTTATTTCTTGTTGCATTCTTGTTTCTTGCATTCAAACAGCTCTATTTCACCTGATTACATTAATAAATGTACCTACAGTGTTGATTCAAACAGCGAGCGTGAAAAGCAAAGGCATTCGATCAAATGTTTTAACAAACCAACAAACCGTGTTTGATGTAGGCACTAAAAAAAAGTTCAGGTCAATAATGTTCGGTTCACAAATGCCGGCGATATGCGGTAAGAAACTTAAAAAACATACAATCGATTTGAGAACCTCCTCCCTTTTGAAGTCGGTTGAAAATAGAAATGAGGTTTGGACAGCAATAGGTACTGTAGTTTATGATCACTACATAGTATAAAACAAAGTCGCTGTAATCTGTCCGTCCCTATGTATGCTTAAATCTTTAAAACTACGCAACGGATTTTGAAGCGGTTTTTATTAATAGATAGAGTGATTCATGAGGAAGGTTTATATGTATACTACATGCATACATTTAGATGTTCATCATTGCACCCGTGCGAAGCCGGGGCGGGTCGCTAGTTTTAGTATAAAAATAAGCCATCAGGCGAATGAGGTTATCCTTATTTAAAAAAGAGGGACTTAGACCTCCAAAATATAGTCACTAGACTTATTCCAAAGGGGTTTGGACAAACAACAAACAACATTGGTTAATAGAATAAAATAAAATATACACCATCAGAACCGTCAAGAAATCATTTCCTGCAGTTATTTAAATTTGTAATCATCCGAGAAATCTACAATAATCTAACAATAAAATGCCATATGTATGTATGTACTGTTGGAGAATCTAAACCTGCGCGGCGGTAGGTACCTATTCGTTGTCTTTCTATCAATAGTTTCAAAGTGTTTTACATATTGCCCTGTTGTAGGTCCATGGTTATAGATTAGTGCCAATCCCACAATAAATGAAACCTTTTTCAACGAGACTTCTCTCTATGACATGGCCTCTTCTAATTAACTTCCAAACAACCAGTACCTACCATGGTGCGTCTACTCTATATACCTACATTTTACAATATAACGTAATTTTGAATACACTATTAACTTCCCAACTGTCAATTAATATTCAAAATTCCCAAAACCGATTCCATCTCGTACCATGAAAGCCTTCTAATTTCAAATTGGGGCACATTGTTCGCGATTCAAATTAGACAATTACGTTTCCGTCGGCGTTCGGGCGTGTCCGTACGCTCTCGGCCACTGAATACCCAATCAATGTAATTAGCCGTTCCCGTGTGACACTTTACGTGCAATTAGTAGCGTTGTCCGCGCCAATGGGGAAGCGGTGGCGAGCGGGCGCGCCGCTGATTGGCTGAACCGCCGGCCTCAGACTAATTATTGGCCGGCGCGAAACAATGCAGCGGTTTGATTTTCGAATGTGTTAATATGGCCGCCGCAGAATGAGAACTTTTATTGTTTTCGGATTGATTAGTGGCCCAGTTGTAATGGCGTCGCGGGGTTTAATGGTCGTTTTGTTTTGTGTTGTGTTATGTAGTTGTGTGTTGTGCCAAGCCGTGGATGAGGTACCCGAAGATGGATGAGGACCTTTAATAGCTGTTATATTTTATATTATTTTAAAGGTAAGTTCTACAAAACACCTAGAATAAGGCTGTAACTGTGTCACTTACATAAAATTTAACTGATTGATTTACACAATTCCCTTCTGTGAAATAAATAAACAGCATAGGTACTACCTATAGATTTAACTTCCCCAAAAAAGTTACAATTATTATTCACATTTTTAATTAAGCATCTATGTTTCTGCAAACTGATACTTCACTATCACTATCATCATCATTACATATTATAAAACAAAGTCACTGCCGTCTGTCCGTCCCTATGTATGCTTAAATCTTTAAAAATACGCAACGGATTTTGAAGCGGTTTTTTTTAATAGATAGAGTGATTCAACAGGTAGGTTTATAATGTATAATACATGCATCGAATATGAATTGGTCCCATTCGGTGTCGAGACCCTTGGTCCGTGGGGTCCTAGCGCTATAAGCCTTTTTAAGGAAATAGCAAAAAGGTTAGTCGACATCACAGGAGACCGAAGAGCTGGTAGCTACCTCGGACAAAGAATCAGTCTAGCGATTCAAAGGGGGAACGCTGCCAGTATCTTCGGAACCTTGCCTAAAGGGACTCCTTTAAATAATATATTTTAGTATTTAAGTTTTAGGTTAATTGGTACTTTTAGGCTTGTTAATATGTACTTAAGTTAGTGTTTATGGAATTAAATGTAATATATTACTTTGCATTATACATACATAATATTGTAGAGAAACACTGATAAATCTAGATGTTCATCATTGCACCCGTGCGAAGCCGGGGCGGGTCACTAGTAACCAATAAAGTCAATTTAATATTCTTCTTCGTTAAAACGTGATTAATTACATTACAACATAAAAACGTACCTACATAACAGTAGGTAAATACGTGTAAAGTGTTTATACATATTTAGAGGTATCAACGCCCCAATCAATGAAGTCACTGCTTCAAAATCTTTTTTAACCTTCACTACCTAATTATCTAAATTATTATGGAAATGGAATAGACAAAATGTGAAATCTATACTTCTATACTAATATATAAAGCTGCAGAGTTTGTTTGTTTGTTTGTTTGTTTGTTTGTTTGAACGCGCTAATCTCAGGAACTACTGGTCCGATTTCAAAAATTCTTTCAGTGTTAGATAGTCCATTTATCAAGGAAGGTTATAGGCTATATTTTATTTTCAAAAGAATTAGGAATCCGTATGAAATTTGCGATTTTGTAACCCAAGGTGTAAAATCGAAAACCTATTTATGCGTGCGCTGCAAAAACGATTGACAATAGAACAAAATGAAGTACTACGAGTTTGTAGGTCTTATTAAAATCTACAAAAAAGTCCGCGAGAGCACATATCTAACTATCATAGTTTAGTCAAAATAACCACTTTTATATTCATAAAAAAAATGCATAGAGATAAGCACGGCTTCGAAGTCCACGCGAGCGAAGCCGCGCTCAAAAGCTAGTTTACCATAAACGGTAAACACGTAACATAATATAGCAGCTCACGTCTAGAATGCAAGAAAAGTAAAAGTTAAAGAGCATACATTGGCTGCAGACATACCTATGAGGGCTATGAGTAACCAAATGGTAGAATAAGAATCGCCAGCTAGCTAGTTGGATCAACAACTATCACCAGTTAAACAAAATATCCGGGTAAATCTGAATGATTATATTTGGCGATGCTCGTGCCCGTGTGGTCGCGGGTGACTGCTTTAGAATAAGTAGGTACATAGTGTACCCCACCACCCCATTTCAAGGTGAAGCGAAATACTGCGCTAAACCGACACAGCAGTGGGTAACTTATGGGCTGAATAGTGTTCATGTTCAACCAGTTACAAGTTCACAGAATAAAAAAAACTTTGGACACCCGAAGACAATTGAACTCTACCTACGAGTACGGTACACTGATGATATACGAGTACTTGGGTATTATGAATGAATTTTCTAAGAAAAATGGTTTAAGATCATAGCTGAAGAGCGCTGCATCTTACTAAAATTTGAAATGTGGTATAACAACTTGACTTCAAGCTACAGGTCCTTTCTGTGAACTACTTTATTAGTCTAAGTTATTTTCAAACTCCAAAGTTCCACTGTGCTGAATAGATTCAATTAGCTGCATTGTTTCAGCAAAGAGAAGGAAAACTTGAAACGAAACCCTGTGCCAACCTGTCTGGCCAGCGTGGCACAGTGGGCTAATCACCCTCCCCATGCTGGGAGGAGGCCAGACTCAGCAGTGGGTAGTAACAAACTAGATTCACAGCAAGCTTCGATTATTAAGTCTCGAGCAATATAAAATATGTGTCTTTTAGCACAATTAGGGATTCAACTGGAATGCGTAATTATTTAGAGTTTTTAGTTAGCTAAGATTTAGTGCAGTTTTTATAAACAGGAACTTGAAATTATTTGCCAGCAAATACCATAATTTTAGCAAGGGTATATATATAATTGTTCAGTCTGGAGGGGCGATGGTGTGGACGCGGGTGCCTAATGCCATGTCCTTTTTATTTATAGGGAAACAAACGGGTACAATATCTCACTTATAGACGACTATCTTACAAAGACTTGGCCCATCGCTTGTGCTAGTGGACGCACGCGTACCGTGGGCTCAAGTGCGCTATTTTATTTGATATCATACGAGTATGGGAATTGGGAACCTCAATTGGGAAAATTTGTAGGTGATCCGCTAAATTTCTAAACGTCTAGAGTCGAAATCGAAAACTATGTTGCTATTGGCTTAAAAGACCGAATCTATTTTAGCAACCTTACTATTCAGTATATGTCGCTGGCAACTAAGTTCTCTAAGATTATTCGATTCAGACCGAAGGTATAATAAATAATCACTGAACTAATGTTGCAACGCCCGTAGAAAGTTGCTAAGTTGTTTATTGACCAAGTGCATACTTAGTTTGCAGTAAACGATTTAACTTTGATAGACACTCACGGTTGTATTAGTTAGAACACCAGAAGCATCCAGTGCCTTTGGCCGTCCAGTTAGCCTCTGCAGAAATAGCCGCCTTGGGGCCGCCAATCCTGGCTTCCACTTTGCCCGCTGATTATATGCTGCTACCCAGCTCGTCACACTAGTATTTGCTCTGTGATCTAAACAAGGAATCGTCGATACAGCTCATAAATGAACCACTACTGGGTCGGGCCTCCTCCAAATTCATGGAGGGAAATTAGCCTACTGTGCCACGCTGGCAAGACGGGTTGGCACAGGGTTTGTATTAAGTGTTCCTTCTCTTGGGGCTAGGTGATCTGCCTCTTGCGTTCTTTTAGTCGCCTCTTACGACACCCTAATCGAATGTAATTAATAAAGACTACATTACATAGTCATGTCTGTCATTGCATTCCAAGACATTTTTAGTTATGTCGTTCGACGTGGTTTAGAAGCATTGTCCAGACGCGGCGCAGCCCTAGCGCGTGGGCGGCGGGTGGCGTAGGGTTGGCACGCCCCGCAACTTAGGTTTTTTAATCAAACGCCCTCTGTCATTAGTATGCCGCATAATGGAGTGAGCGTGGCCCCGCGCCGCAGCCGCGGCTCTCGCTAATGTGCTTAAGCTATATGGAGAAGCTCGTAAATAAATGCATACGTGCGGCTAGCACCTAGCTCGGCGTCCTCTAGGTGCAGTCAATCTTGACTAGACTGTAAACAATGTATACATTAATAATTACTCTGGGATAAAAGCATAACTATTGAGGAACTTCTAATATGTACCTAAATAAGAATGACATTAAAAATAAATTATTTTTGACAACATTCAATATTCAATAAACAAAAGATATATACTTCCATACTTGGAAAGAAAGTTCTGCACACACATACACCAACACACACTAGCAGTTAATATAAAACCTAAGACAAATCATTTAAGGAATATCTGGTGTTCTGAAACCTAGTCGAAGCATCAGTCTTCCACGGTGTATCAAAAATATCGCAATACCTGTACCAAAAACTCTATAAAAAACCAACAGCCATAACGAAACGATTGATAGTACTACTGATAAAGATACCGTGTACAAACATTTCAGCCAATATCAAAGCAAATCAATATTTTATTGTCATGATAATAAAACTCAAATTACTAATCTAGTAGGAAATAATACTAACAATTCCTAGTTGGTTGGTTTTCACTGGCGCCCCGTAGTTAAATTATTGTTCAGAAAATGTCGCTGTTAATCAATATAGAAAAAAAAACTCGATACTGTTTCTTTTGATTAGCTCTTAATCGCACCTTCAGATGGCTGTGGGGTTTTTGTTACATCCTGTATAATTGAATAAAATAAGATCATTATTTAACACTTACTAGGTATATAAAGTTTTTTGATATCATTGTATTTACTTAAATCCTTGATTAAGGTACCCGCAGTACGACATTGCATTGTTTAGGGACCCAATTTGCCTCTAAACCAAAAAAAAATCTAAAAAGTAAGCTAAGCCTCGGCTCCCAAATATATCCGTCTCAAAATGCCTGTCACTCGTTTTGCTCGGCCGGCTGGTGGCATTGGAGTGCAATGGGTGCGCAATTATGCACCCTCGGGTGGCAGCCTCCCCCTCCCCCAGCCCTGCCCGTGACATTTTGTAAAAAGTAGTGTCGCGAATTCGTGGTGGCCCTGGCTCGCTGTGTGCGTATCGCTGTCAGGGTTGGCAAGCGATGGCCAAATATGCCTCCCAAAGTATAGCCAGTATAGACTTAACAATCAAAAAGAACTCTAAGTAAACGTTCAGTGTTGCAATCTATTAGAAATCGTCAAATATTCGAAATATATGTGTACAGAGAAGAGTCAACAAGAATCACTGGTCGATTTTGAAATTGATACTTATAAAATTAAGAATCATATGGCGTTATAATTTACGGATTTAGAAAACCATATTACCACCCTATTTCACCCGGAGGGTGTCATGAGAGCTGACAAAACGAAATGTTATGGCCGAAAAGAGAAGGAAAATTTGATACGAGTTCCAACCCGTGTGGTCAACTTGCTAATTACCCTTTACCTATACAATTGGATTCAGGTGTGGGTCATCTATGGGCTGAGATCCCCGCGCGTTCCTGAGAGTATCGCAAGAGGAGACTCGGGGAATTCCAGAGGCACGCAACCTACCTCGATGTAAAACCCTGTGCTAACACTTCTGGCCAGCGTGGCGTCGTAGGCTAATGCACCTGTATGTGATTGGCAGAGGCTTAACGCAGAAGTTGGTCCTGTGTAGGCTGAGATGATGATGATGAATATTTTCCATGAAGTGAGGTGCAAACAAAATAATTGGTTCATAGTTGTATCCTAGCCGTCTCTCCCGTAACTATAATAGGCGCAGAGAAAATAAATAGATGAGATGTTTAATTGTGTCAATCAATTCTGAAGTTTACTAACAATTCCTATTGTAATGCAGACATAATGTTAAAAGAGGTAAATTTCTTTGTTCACTTCGGATTTAATAATCTTTTGTGGCTCATAATATAGTTATAAACAAATTAGCTACTACGGATGCAGAATTCATCTCTACGGGAAGAACCTGAAAATCTGGAGTTAGGCGGCCCCTAGACCTACAATAACATTGTGCAATACTTTTTTTGTATAATAAGATTGAAATGCGCTTTGAATCCAAACGATCAATTATATTGCACAATAATACGTACTGCGCAATGTTTTCGTGTTCAGTCGGAGAATAGTATTGACGGCGTGGGCACCGTGCTGCACGGTGACATGTTGCAACATGTCCGAACAAGATTCTTGATCTTGTAAAAAAACCATTTCATTAAAATACCCTACAGTATGTTGGTATAATATATCGTCTGTACTAGATCCGGATTTCAAGGACTGGAGGTGTTTCTTGAGCTCCTTGCGGTAGTTAGTTCTCAAATAATTGAATTATTTCTTCACAATCATCTTTGCTTGCCTGTGGAAAAATCTCTTTGTATTTAGACAACAATGTTTCGTAAGCAGCAGTTTTTTATCACGGTCATGATAAAACTTGTTTTTGACATTTCACAAAGACTGCAATTCCCTGTAGGTACAATTGGATACACTTGACGATAAATTCTTTTTCCTTAACATAACTTCTCTTTCCCTATCACGCAAAAATGGTGGTTCTCTTTTACCACCATTTCTGCACGCGCGCGTCTATTATCCTCGGCGACGAAGCACAAACTGAAAAATATTGCGCAATACTGACCCTACACGATGCCATGGAAAAATATTGTGCAATACAAAATTAAACTCGCTCAAACTTTTGTTCAATCATTGCGCAATCTTCAATATTAACCTTAGACAGTCAATAATATTGCACAATTCGTGACATTGCGCAATATAATTGATCGACTAGGGGCCGCCTTAGTCATCGTTTGAATTGATGGTATACGCTAGGTACACTTTCATTTGTATTTAAAATTACGGGTTTGCTGGAAGTTATTTATATAATATCCTTTCTTTCTCCAAAAGGTGTTTGCTTACATGATTGAGGATCCTGTATTTCATGTTGAAAGAGTGAACGGATTTTTCTGGTTGTCTGATATTTCCAATGTAATATCGTACTTCTAAATCCCAATATTATGTAACCGATGGACAATACCTAATATTTGCTGAATGTATCTTCCACTCAACAAGTACCTTTTCCTTCTTTAATTGAATTTCTTTGTAAGTATCTAACATTTTCATTGATAAATCTACAGTCCATCGATGCCACGTATTAGGTACGCAATAACAAAATGTTTTTACAAAAGCAATACCTACTAATTTTTTGTAATTTAACTCTCATAATCCTATTTTAATACTAGTAATGTTACTTAGTTAGTCGAGATGGAATGGAGTTAATAGGGATAAGTAGAGATTTTGTCCACACGACAAAATCTCCAGCCAAAAGAAAGGCTGTTCCTCCAATTTTGTCGAACAAAATAGTCATGTTATTCTTTCCAAACCAGGCGGATGTAGGGTTCAATTCTTAGATACTCGTACGAGTATTTTTGTTAACTTGAACTATTTTTGTTAACCTACATATATAAATATAAGCAGCAGAGTCTGTTTACTACACAACTTCAAAAAACCTCATTAAAATCACAACAATGTTAGAAAATATAAACAATCATTTGGAGTCCATTTACAATCATATATCAAGAAAAGTAATGTTTGAGTCGGTTTACAAATGACAGAGTTATGCGGTAACAAACATAATAAAAACTTAGGTACCTACAGCCGACTACAACCATTTCCCTTTTGAAGTCGCTTGGAAATAAGTTGCATTTTCCGTATGTTCTTTTATTCATCATCATTTCAGCCAAAAGACGTCCACTGCTGGACATAGGCCTCCCCCAAAGATTTCCACAAAGGCCGGTCCTGGGCCACCCGCATCCATCGTTTTCCGGCGACCTTAATCAGGTCATCGGTCCACCGTGTGGGAGGCCTACCAGCACTGCGCTTTCCGGAACGCGGTTGCCATTCCAGGACTTTTCTGCCCTATCGGGCGTCGGTCCTGCGCGCTATGTGCCCTGCCCACTGCCACTTAAATTTGGCAATCCTGTGGGCTATGTCGGTGACCCTGGTTTTCCTGCGTATCTCCTCATTTCTGATTCGATCTCGCAGGGAAACTCCGAGCATAGCCCTCTCCATTGCCCTTTGGGTGACTTTGAGCCTTTTGATGGAGCCCATAGTGAGCGACCACGTCTCTGTTCCATAAGTCATCACTGGCAACACACATTGGTTGAAGACTTTTGTCTTCAGACACTGTGGTATACTGTGGTTCTTTTATTATGTTATCGCATATGTGAACAAAGAAGTATATCTTTACAAATAAAGATACTGCCTACACTGAGTTGCAAAAACCTACAACAAATCAGTTACATACATGTTGTTGGGGCCTATTCTGCTAACAAGACTGATGTTCCTCGTTACGGAGTTATGTAATGAATGAGGAATCAATCACTTAAAGAACCTCCTCGGAGGCACAAGACTTATCAGTGATCAGATCAACTTAGAGATCAAAGGTGTGACCCCTCACTTATGAGACTCATTACATGTTAGGGTTCTAGAATATTCTTAGAGGATTTTAAACGAGAGGTAATAATTATGACTTTTTTTAAAAATGGTTTATCAATTATTACAAAGTTATTAAAATACAATCTTCTTCCAAACACGTTAAACAACACAAAAATATATGATTCTAAATAAAATTATCTAACTAATGGATTCTCTAATATTTAAAAAAATAAAATTAATACAGGAGTAGGTACTAGATTAGTGCTTGGCACTCTATGTTAGCTATTCTAGCTAAAAAGGAACTGCTCACAAATGTTAAGTAGACGTTGTACGGACATCTACAGGTATGTATGAGAAACCAAATTTGAAGCGAAACCCAATAAAGGTTTTTTTATTCAAATTGGCGGGCAATTGAACTTAACAGCGGACCGGTAACAGAGTCAGGTCATGGCATATTTGACATCTCTTCAGTTCATCACCACCTCAACCCACTAATACTAAACCCGCTGCTGAGTCAGACTCCTCCAGCTACAGGGATGGAAACTACCCTACTGTGTCAGGTAGGTAAGCAAGACGGGTTTGTTATCGAATATTGCTGTGTGACAAGATTCATGACAAGAGTCGGTTGACAACTCTTTTATTCACTACGAGTATGTCTTTTGCGCTTAGGCTTTCTCTATTTCTTTAAGCCGCCCGTACGACTCCTCGGGATGGTATCGGACGATAGCACCACGTAATATCGGCTGTTTTATAACCTATGTATCGGCTATATTAATACATAATATTTTTATTTTAGCTTAGGAGAGACCTATTAAGCGATATAAATTTAGCCCGCATTGTTGAAACTTTTGTTACTGTAGGGAGCATACGCAGTCAACTTATGAGACGACTGGGACGCCGTCTAGCTGTCTTAATATGTTGTAGTAATTTCACCATTGCAACGGTAAAGATGCAGTTGTTCAACCTGGCTAAATTTTGGACTAAAAAGCCAATGGTACCTATTTCAATGAATGTCACACCCTAATCTACAAAAACACGCTGCTATGTGAGTCGCGGCTCCGCCAGTTTCGTGGGGAAAGTACTTATGTGCGAAACTTATAGATCCAGAAAATAATAGTACTTACAGCTTTTTCCCGATAGACCGAGGCTTAAATGTAGCTAGACTTAGAATACATAGTGCCACCACCATTGCGTGTCATTCTGCGGGTGTCGTAAGAGCCAGTAAAAGGAAATGACAAAAATCCCTAAAAATACAAACTTATAGTAAACTTAATTCAACCCCTTTACCCGCACGAACCTCCAACGTCAAGTCTTGGAACGATGGTCATATTTTTTTTTACTTTAACAATTACTGAAAAATCAATGTAATGTTGTTCAAGTAAAAAAAATATTATAAACTAAGCATAAATATTTTTTTAACTTTTATGGCGCGATCGTGTTAAGTATGTATATAAAAAAGGCCCCCTACGAAGCGACAATTTTTTACGACCATTATTTAAAAATTTTTTTTCACTTACAATTAAGACTGTAGTTCGAGAAAATTCTGTAAGTTAACAATTGTTTAACTTGTTGAAAAATTAACTTTAAGTAAAATTTCCAACTGGATTAAATTATTTATAGTGTTCAGATCACACCACATTTTTTTTTCAAATTTAATAAAAAATATTCAATACCTTATATGAATTCATTAATGTACCGTACTCGATTTTGACGCCACGCGTGCATCCTAAAAATATCGCGAGCAGACCAATTTTCCGCGTTAAATTAAAATTATAAATTATGGAGATAGAGTTCCGGGAGTTAGTAGTTTTTTATTGGAAATTTTCTCCTCTTTCAGAATTTTTGAATTTTTTAAAATAATAATAGTTTATGAAATATTGGCAAACAACTCCATGCCATTTTTTTTCATCTTTAATTGTTTATAACTTTTGCAATTTTTTATGTGCTAATACACGCTGTCAGGGCCGGATTTAGGGGTCCAGAGGCCTCAGGGCAACAAAGGAGTGGAGGCCCCCTTGCCCCAAATTATTTTCCAAATAAAATGAACAATTTTTGTCAGACGAGTTTTCCAATAAATAATTTATTGTGAAACCAAGTAGATTTTCTTAGTATTTAACAAACACATATGAATATAATCGGCAACAAGAATTATTTGAAATTAAATTTTAGTGTTAACGAACGGAACCGGAAAAATCGTTGATGATTTCGTTGAAATCCAGTTCTCGGAGTAAATCGCTTTCAATGCTCAGGAGAGAAAGCTTTGATAGACAGTTTTGTCCCATCGTGGTTCGAAGCCTATTTTTTATAATTTTCATTTTTGAAAATGAGCGCTCTCCAGTGCTAGTTGATACCATCAAAACCAAATACGGGGGGGGCGAGTGAGTGGATAATTAAGATTAATATAATCAAATAATCATGTATGTATAAAGTACTTTAGGCTGTAGGTAAAGGTAAAAGCGAATAAAAAATATCAAAGGAAAAGATGTTTACTAGGTTTACTAGTTGAAATTTGAAAGATTTTTTTTTCTGAAGTCTATTGTGGAGGCCCCCTGCTTGTGGAGGCCACGGGGCATTCGCCCCGGTTGCCCCCCCCCCCTAAATCCGGCCCTGCACGCTGTTGGCACATTTTTCTAGGCGTCATTCCGGTTCAACATTACAAAGTATCACAATGTCTCACAACATTGCTTAAACAATTTGTCTGTCAGATCGCTTCTGTTCAAAACATATTAATTCAATACATACCTACATAAGTTAAAATTTTGTTATGGTCACTTATTAATAGGTACCTTTTAAAGTTTATTGTAAATGTATTCTCTTCAAACTCAACTCAACTCAAATCATTTATTTCAAATGAACCTATTTACAGGTGTTTTTGAAAAGTCGAAAGTGAAGTTAGGATTATAGGTGCCTCTATTATTAGTTAGGTACTTATGCCTCTCTCCACCATCGTTTTCTTGACGAAAGCCTTAAGCAAAAGAAGCTGATTAGTTCTTCTTGATAATTTGAAGAGTGTACCGATACGAGTAGTACTATCGATCATTTCTTGAATGTAGGGGTTTTGTTACACTCTGTATAAGTATAGGCAACTAAACGCGCTATCTGTCAAGTAAACATTGGCCCAATGTAGTTATGCCCTATACAGGAAACTTTAATTTGTCTCCACTTTATCTCCATATTGGACCTTCTCCATATTGAATGGAGGGGATAAACTTACTGCTCCACATTGGCTATAGGGGGTGGCGCAGGGCTCCTTATCAAGATTTTCCCCTGGCTAAATATCTTTCGTCGCTTCCTTCCTGCCACAGCACCTTCAGCATATATTGGTATGGTGCGATCATGCGATTACTAAATCCGTGACAATACGGATTGCGTCTGCAGTTACTTCCTGTAGCCCTCGCAATGGTAATTGACAAATAATCATGCAATATTGACGGCCCTCTGCTAGATTGAGCGACGGTTGCTGGCAGCAGCAGGAGACAGGGCGCTATGGCGCTCTTTAGGGGAGGCCTATGTCCAGCTGTGGACTAATGTGGGCTGATGATGATGATGAATGCATTATTTTGTATTGTTTATTTTATTTGTATTAGTCATAAACATAGAATATGAAAACGTTGAAAGTAGTTAGTAAAACTTCTGGGGTTATGTATAAGTTATTCTTATACATAACTTGGCTGGTTTCTTTGATATAAACTTTAGCATGAATAGTGTTTTTTATAATACATTTATTCTATAGTGTATATTTACTTTTTATTATTTGTTTCACGAAATTATCTGTTCAGTTACAAGGACATTGATCCGGAATTGGTTACTTGATTTTTGTTGCTTTGAAGTTTCTTTTTCGCTTATAATATTGTTTTAAGTTTATTAACCTTTTTATTTCAGTTTAATTTAAATACTTATTCCATCTTTTTTTATATTACCTATAGGACGACACACGAGCAGGCGGTTATTATCATATTTTTTTTATTAAATTATTAAAAAGACCCGCATAGTAATAAAAAAAATGAAAGCCCTCTGATTTTCTTGCCAGTACTTCTCCGCAGTGGTCGCGTTCCGAACTGGAATCTAGTAAACTGTATCTATTACTTTGCTTTTTTTTAAGGCGATGGTCATACATCACTTAAACTCACTTCGTAGTGGGTGCCTTGGGTATTCCTACCCATATCCTAGTTAACGTCGGGGTTATTCTTCGTTTCAGCCTTTAAATTACCCACTAGTGATCTGGGTCTCCTCCAAATTCATGGAGGGAAATCAGCCTACTGTGCCACGCTGCGCTGGCAACACGGGTTACCTATTAATTGAAGTCTTCTGTTGTTTTGTAAAAATCCTTACAGAAAAGCTCATTATAAAATACGCAATCTCTTTTTTTATAAATCTATTTCTTTTTCAGTGTGAGCTCTATACTTAAACTTATTTGCCAACCAATGTTAAGCACAATTCTCATTATTCCAAATAATGTTCTAGAACTATAGCTTTGTTTAGTAGCTATAGGCACACGAAGGCTTTCCCACGACCGCCGTGTCCGTCCCATAGCCACCGGCTCGGGTTACAAGTGGACAAAAACCTTCAGCCTGACCAAAAACCGTTCAACTAAAATCTAATATTCCCTGAATCAAACTATGCAATAAAGTCTTTAATAGCACGTACAATTTTGAGGCATGAACGAAACGTTCGGCAATGTTTTTTGCGTGGGCCTTAAGGTCGTATGTATTTCATTGGATATTGTGTGATGCGTATCCGCAGGCAGACCACGCCTTTGTGTTGACAGGACGCGTCGCAGGTGTGAAGTTCTCATAATGTTTTGTACGTTTTGTGTGTCTGTGCGTTTCGTGTCTAACTCCGCAGTTTAATGTTACGTGGTCATTGTCGCGGTGCTGGCAAAAAATAGTTCTGTTGAGCAATCCTGGCTGCGCGTCAAAACTCCATTGTGCTGGTTGAGATGACGGCTGCCTAGGTTCGTATCTGTCATTGGACACACATTGGGATTTAATCGCGGTTTTAATATTGATATTAATTTACTTACAAATATTATCTACAAGTGCGGACTTTTCATCTATGTTTTTATGGAACACTTTTAGACAGTTCTTTGGAGGATTATTACCATTTCCTCCTCCAGTTTCATAGAGTAAAGTTATCCCACCGTTGTCAGATGGATTGGTGCATTCTTTATTGTCCAGTTTGCATTCTCTTGTGTTTAATTATTTTAAGATCCACGTGTCATTACAGGTGTAGCTATTAGAGTACCTACAAGTGAGAGTGCTTAATATGTATCACATCATGGTCACACGTCTGATAGCAAAACAAACATATTTGACAAAATAAAACGGGACTAAGCTCTTCTTTCCCAAGAGAGGTTTGAAGTTCTGAGTTCGGATATCGAACATACTACTTCATATGTGCAAGCAGTTTCCCAAAATTGCCATCCATCTTTTGAGCTCTATATCTCTGACCGGGTAGGTTACTTCATTGGAAAGTATCTATGCTCTATGAAATGATGATACGCGTTTCTAACGTTATAGCTCCCGGATGTATGAACCAACTTGATTTATGGTTTTAGTTTGAAAGGTATGTTAATCTTCTTAGCTATGCCTGATGCAATTCTGCTCAGCCGTGTGAGAACCTGTGCCGTCAAAAACCTTGGACTGTAGCAGTTCAGAATATTACAATCAGAAATGTTTGGAATATTATTAGTGTGTTAGAACCTATCTATACTTTTGCCCGTGGCTGACGCTCATGAAAATTTAATATGAGTGTAAAACCTATGATATATGACCTGATTATGATTATTTGGCCTTACTTGGGACAGCATTACCTAAATCATGTCTGGCCTCTTTAAGTGCCTGTCAGTCCTTTATGTATAGATACATAGGTAGGCCTAAATAAACGGAACAGTCATTTATTCTTTTACACAAAATTCCATAAAATAGTTGTAAAAAATTTTGAAGTGCTGAAAAATATGTAGATACTGCGTTTTAGAAGTCAAGTAAATAAAAACCTGAATGTGATTACGATTTTATGTACCTTTACATTATTTAGGTTTTTTAGTTAACATTATTTAAGGTTGCTAAAGGATATTGAAAAACAAATCATAGAGCTTCCTGGTATTTTTCCTAGTTCATTTGTTGAAGCAACAATTTAGAGAATAGGTTAATACCTTAAAAGTCTGTAGATATAAATCTGTATCCATAGATACCTAGTTCCCTTGAACGATCCCCGTGCATAGTAATGTATTTTACTTTTCTCTTACCAATTCATATAATTTGATTTGGAGGCCTCTACAAAACGTCTTTACATAAAAACATAATGACGCACACGTAGGGCTGTCGCACGGAGCAGAGCGGAGATGGCTGGCAATGGTGGTGTTAGGGTATGCACACGCAGTAGCCGGCTGGATGCTCCCGCTTGCGCGCCCGCTGCCGCCGGCACTGTGCGCGCTCCCGGTGCGGCGGCGGGCGTCCCCCGCGCCCGCCCGCCGACCACCTATTCATTTCTTACAATTAATCAAAATTAAATCAACCGCCGCCGCAACGAATCACTTTAGTATTTAATCACCAGATGTAGAGTCCCATTTCAGGTGGCGGCCGCTCTCGTAGGCGTGTCTGCGCGAAGAAATCTGGCCAATAGAGTGCGGTAACAAAATATCCGTATTGGCTATTAGGAGGCTCCGCCCGCGCGCCGGGGGCCGCGCCCTCAGCCGCGGAACGGCGTAACGGCCGGGCGCCGCGCGGCGCTTACCCCCTTTCGCTGCGGGGCGCGTCCACGCCGCGCCGGTTCCACAAGGGCGTAATTTGTGCGCGAGGGGTAGGGAATTAGGATGTGTCGGCAGCGAGAGCCGGCGTGGTCGCGCCGAGGGGTCCCGTCTTGGCAAGGCGTCGGGCGTCGCCGCTGACAGAAGCGCTCCACACGCCGCGCCGGACGCTCGTGTCGCGATCGCCCGCGCTTTCTCCTCTCGCGAATTTTCCACCGCACTGGAAAACGACTTTTCATTTTGGAAACCTCCGCATTAGGCCTAATATTTTGAACAGTGCACGCAAATAGAAATTCATTAAAAGGTGTTTTTAGGATATTAAGTAGGTACGACCTAAGTTACATTGTGATACCTAAGAGTAGCTCGCTAGTAATGTAAGTGGCCGTCGCCGCTAGCCGAACGTGACGCCATGCAAGCGATGAGCGCCAACGCGAGCGCGCCTCGGGCGCCGCAGCGCTCGCCCTTCGGCATACAGGAGCTGCTGGGTCTCTCCGACAACCGAGACAGCAGAGAGAGATACTTCGAGAACAGAGACGGGGACCGAGTGCTGAACTTGTCGGAGAGTAGAGAGCCGAGAACGGCGTACACGCCGCAGTTCCCCCTGCCGGCGTCTATGGCCAGCCGGGTGGCGTACGCGGCGGCGTTCAACGCGCAGGCTGCCGTGGCGGCCGCCTTCCTGCCCGGCCCGCCGCTGCTGCACCCCCCACATGGTAAGCCCCAGTTTGCTTTCAAATGGGAAATATAGCCCCATCGGTTTAGAAAAGTGAAACTTGCTTTAATACTTTCCAAGAATATCATTTGTAATTATTTCAATAGGTATCAGTTGTAATCTAGGGTTTAATATAATCTATTTTATCCACACCTAATTAGATTTATTGCCTTTAACAATTGTATCCAAAAAAACAAAGTTCTACCGATAATATATATTTACTAAAACAAGTGTACCTTCTATAGAAATGAAAGAGGCACAGACCGAAATTATACATTGGTGCGCAGGGTAAGGAATCTTCGAGGAAATTATCTTTGGGCAATATGAAAATTCGTTTATATTTTCATTTGCCGTCGGTGAATTACCTAATAGCAATTGGCATTGAATTAAAGCCTCAATAGCACATATTTAAGGAAGTTTAGAAGTGCGATGGAACTGTCAAAAGTCGGTGTAAAGTTACTCAAAAATTTATATGTCACTACATATTATAAAACAAAGTCGCTGTCGTCTGTCCGTCCCTATGTATGCATATGTCTTTAAAACTACGCAACGAATTTTGAAGCGGTTTTTTTAATAGTTATGAGTGATTCAATAGGAAGGTTTTTATGTTTCATCATCATCATCAGCCTATTTTAGTCCACTGCTGTATGTAGGCCTTTAAGTTTAAAACATGCATAATATTGTATTGAAAAACGGACAAATTTTGATGTTCATCATTGCACCCGTACGAAGCCGGGGCGGGTCGCTAGTTATAAATAATGTAGTAATGTTTCACCTGGCACCTAATTTTAATTGCTGATTTTAGATTAGAATTTTCTATTGCAAGTTTTCTGCCAGGGAGTAAGTAAGGATAAAACAGAAATGCACTCACCCATATAGGAATGGATTATCAATTTATTAGATATTAAGTTTATCAAAATAACGGCATGATTAAAATAGCAGAGGTGATTGACCTAAGGCAAATTAGGTTTTCATTCAGATTATAATTAAGTAGCTGCGCCCCGCGGTTTCACCCGCGCTTACTGGACACTTATCGTTATATTCTGGATAATTCACAATATATCTTCATAAATTATAGCCTAGGTATGTATTATTCTGATGAATAAGATATATTACTGTAAAGTTTAATTACAATCCATTTATTCGTTTTTACGTCAAAGAGTAACAAACGTCCACCCATCCATACATCCGGTCATCCATCCACACTTACAAACTTGCGCGTTTCTATTATTAGTAGGATGAGTTGCTAATATCTTTACTTAGCAACAGGGAGAGCTATAATTATGACAAGTTAGATCTCTGTATCTACCTATAGACCTTGAAGGTTAGTTGTAACGTACTTTGTCCTGAGTGAACGTTGGTAATATTGAGCAACGCTTTATTCTCCTGTTTGTGGAGCGTTGTCAACGGGTGTGGAGTAAAAAAGGGCTTATCTGGGGTAGTGTGGTTCGCGTGTGTGCAGTGCTTTGTGTCGCGTTTAATTAGGGTTTTTGTCTTATTGGGTAATTAGCGGTCTGGCGCGGGCGGACAAAGCCGCCGCGGCCTTTGACGCGCCGACGGCTCGCGTTACACTATGTTAGGTTTAAGGTACATATGGGTGGGTAACTTTTCTGTTTTAGAATCATCATCATCATTTCAGCCAAAAGACGTCCACTGCTGGACGTAGGCCTCCTCCAAGGATTTCCACGAAAGTGGGTCCTGAGCCGCCCGCATCCATCGCTTTCCGGCGACCTTAACCAGGTCGTCGGTCCACCGTGTGGGAGGAGGTTTTCTTACAATTAAACCTTTTCATGATATATTTGGGCACTTTTAAAGTTCATAAGGTTAGGCATTTACTGTGTTTATTATTTTAAAAGTAGAAGATGCTGATACGGTATCAGTGATACCTAGATTAGGTTTTGAGTGATGAGGCCATGGAGTAATTCAAAAGAAGCCATAGAATGGCGTTTAAAACATTTTTAATTTTATTAAATGTTAAACCAGGTTGTTGCAAAAAACATGTGTAGCGACCAGCATGCTACATACATACTTTACAAAATTTATCCGAAAAATCTGAACTATCAACATCAAGAAATATCGCCTACAAATGGAATAATTACCAAGAAGTCCTAAACCGCGATAGCGAAGTTTCAAAAGCAATTTGCACAGTTATGAATTCCCCGACTAAAACTATCGGGGATGGCGCCGCTACCCCTAGCCAGACATACCACCTCATCTGGCTGGATGATCTGTAATGTGACTTGGGTACTCTGTGATAATTTCACGATATTTATTGCACCTTTGTCACCAGCTGGGGACCAATATTTCAAGAAAAAGTCTTTGTTTCTCCTTCCATATCACTAGTGGGGACTATCGATCTTTCCGTTCTGGTCATAGGGTTTTTGTTACACTCCGTATAGATCTAATATTTCAAAAGATCTTTAGATTATAACATTAGTGTTGGTAGCGGATTATAAACATCACACACTCACCACACATCCTATGGTTAGAACATCGATAAAATAATATTCGTCAAGGAAGCTTCGTTTAAAAAAAAAGAACTGTATTCTCCTTTTACGTTGTTAGGTCTCCTATATTATTACTTTGAAAAATATAATATCCAAAATATAAAACCATATAAACCCCTAAAGCCCGGCCAGCTTGTAAGCGTGCTCATGTCCTTAGTGATAGACTCTTGCGCAGTGGGCATAATATGGAACAATGGCGTCCGCCGCCTGCGCAGCCAATTAATTATTCCCTCACGCCAACAATGCCTACGCTAGTGCTTTAGCATTCAGCTGTCTGTATTACGGAGAGACTCCGTTATTTTGCCGCCAATGAAACAACTGAGCTTAGTATTTAAAGTCTAATTATGTGGCATGCAGTCAGCTACCAAATGCAAAAAACAGAAACGATCATCCTAGACCAGTCGGAAAAAAAATAGTATGATATTTTTTAATTGATCTCAGCAGTTTTTGGTCTCATTGTAAACTAACATATCGATTTTAGTAGGCTAATAGTAGTTAATTATTGGTCCTTTCCTACGGGTGTAAGTTGTGATTAAAGGATCAGATCGGCAAGGGATCTGGCAGCGAAAAGACGATGACTCGGTATGAAAACCTGTATCAGCTCAGGTAAGCACGGATTAGCAGGGTAATTGGCTGGATACAAGATCCAATCGTCTTAGCAGTAGATCACGTTAAAATACAATGATGACCTGAACTAGTAGCTTCTTTGGCGGACGTAACTCCTATAATTTTCATGCTGACTCTTTATTGCAGAGCACTTTGTAAGTGGCACTGAATGCGATATGTATTGTTTCGAAAGAACTCATAGTACCTACTCATGAGAACTGACAACCGCTGGGGTCTACCCCAGCGGTTGTCATCAGTCCTTGCGTGGAGTCCGCGACCAATGTCGGATGCCCTTCTGCTAGTTGAAGCAATAGGGGACTATTCACTGAGGGATAAATTTAAGGAGATTAATGTTATGACTGTTCCTTCACAGTATATTTATGAGAATTTATTGTATGCACATAAGAACATTAATCTCTTTATAAAACGTAGTGATACAAATAATGTTAATACCAGGAATAAAAATAAATTTATTGTTCCTGAACCAGGCTCCAGAAAATAAGTAACTCATTTAAATGCCAATGTATACGCTTATACAATAAAATTCCAAGTAATATTCAAGACCTAAGCCTCAACAAATTTAAGTCTGTTGTTAAGCAGAAACTATGTCAGAAAGGCTATTAGGTACACTGTGAGAGATTATATGGATGACAGAAATGTTTGGGATTAAACTTTTTTAATGGACCAGGCTATTGAATTTACTATTTTTATTGATCTTTTCTGACATTTTACTTTATTTGTAATGATATCACTGTTGTATGTGTATTTATTTAATCAATTCATCAAAGTCTGTAAAAACATTGACTTGACTTGTAAAAGTGTCCATATAGGATCTATTTATAAATAAATACTGAAACTGAAACCAATGACGAGCTACATAGTAGGTAGATTCGTAAAGTTATTTTAGCAAGCTTTAGAATTCACGAATGCTACAGAATATGTTATGGATAATGTTGACTATTTGTAAGTGTCCATTGTGACCAACACAAATTAAATGATTTAGAATTTTGAATTTAGAGAGCCCTGATGAGGATGATAAGCTATTTTTACAGAGAATTATTTACAGATAAGAAACTTTCAACTCTTACTCAAAGAGTAAATCATAATCAAAATGCGAATGCTTTCATAATAGTCAACAGATTAAACATAAAATGTAAATTATAAAAAATAAGTTAGTTTTTACCACCGGTTTGAAATGCCATAACACAGAGAAGAGCCGGCAAGAAACTCCATGATTGCTCTAGTAAATAAAAGGGATTTCACATTGATGGTGGTACAAACAAGTCTGACACATTATTGAAAGCAATTACATGCATAAACATGTGGCATAGCCAACAATTATAATTAGGTATATTAAAGTCATTGAAATTACACAATTACATGGCGCGTGCTGAAACCGCACTCACATATTGTGTAGGTACAAAACTTCACGAACGTACGTAATGGTCGAAAGATCAGAGCTAGACCATAACACAGCCGACTTTGCACGGAGATGATAAATGTACGTATAGACACCCATAACCTTCCCGTCAATTTGGAATCTCCAACAATAGTAGGCTGCTAGAAAAAAGACAGCAGCAGCAGTGGGCACAGCAATACAACGTTTGTCCTAACAATCGCCTGAATCGGTCCTCCTGCCTCAATGATCACACCTCGCCTCGGCCTCACAAAGGCGTGAATGGGCAGAGTGGTTAGGCTCACACCTCGGCCTTTGTGGGGCCAAGATAAAGCGGTTTTTGTCCCGTCAAGATGCTGTCGAGATAAAGGGATGTGGATTCAATGGTATTGGCGGTCAATTGCCGCGGGAATTATGTTTTGGTACAGGTTTGGATTTCACGCGAAAACATCGGCCTTTACTTATTGTTCCATTTGGTGGTGCGGAGGACGTGCTTGCCTAACCTTAATTTATTTGATTTACTTAATAAAAATACACGATTTGTATTTCAGATAAATAATATATTGATTACTCAGTTATTGCCTTTTCAAAAATTAAGTCTCTGGTAGGCCAGGCCTATTCTGGTCAGTGTGCAAGCCACTATATCAGCCAAATTTAACATATTTTTATACTGTTTGACGACTGAAATATAATATTTTACTTTGCTAGTGCTACTAAAAAGCATTGCTAGTTGGTGTCGCTCACTAGAATATTAAGACCATTAGGAATACCTAAATACTGGCTGATTTGTGAAGGCATTCATTTGATAATCCCTTAACGAAATATACCTAGTGAACAAAATATATTATGTAAATTGCCATTTAAATATTGCTCCAGCTGTTTGTTGTGGCTTACTACGATCTGGGTCAACCCGAGCGGGTTCCGTATCGATCGCGGGGCGCAATTAGTCAAGCACATTAGCAGAGTTATTAGCACTACGGACCCCTAATTGTTGTCATTCCAGAGGCAAACGGCAACTACTAAGAGTCACTTTGCTAGTATGTGTGTTATTCATTTATTTCTATGGACATACATAGCCATAAACTTTGAACTTTATGAGAGTTTTATTTGAACTTTAAGACAGATATAAATTGCTGGTTTTCTTTTGTTTACATGTAGACCGCTGATACAGTTTCTTGTCAAATATTTTCACCTGTAGTCTTGTTTCGAACTGGTCGCAAACGGTCTATTACTTTGCAATGTATACCTACCAAACTGTTAATATTATGTTGACAATTTGTAAGCGTTCATTGTGCCCTTTCCAAAATAAATGATTTGACTTTAACTTTGGTACAGATAGAAACATGGATAGAAAAGGGGTTCGATGCAAAGATTGCATGGAGAACGATTAAAAAGCTACAAAATGTGTGACTAATACAATGCAGGGAAAGTGGAATAGAATAAATCGGAAATTTTATTTTGGAGATCCGCAAAAGTTAGCTGCCAAGAAAGTTGAGGATGTCCGACTCAGTGGTAGGGATTTTAAGACTGAGAAAATGGAAGATACATTGTAACTCTGCTTTTATAGTAGTGTTAATCTTTCCTTTCTCGAAAGGGTTGTCGGTTATTGGTTCGCGTAACCGCTGCACCCACACACGCACACGAGTGCACATAATGAGTTCCCGTTGTAGAATTCGCCCATGTGTGCGTGTGTGAGCTTACCCTTCCTTGTACAACCAGTTTGTGGAGCTGAGGCGCCGGGCAGAAGAGGTAGCGAATGTTTTAAATTGAAGATTATGTATGTTACTATTGAACGTAGGCACATACGGACGCACGGATTTGGATGAAATTTGGCACACAGAGAGTTTATTATCCGTATTGAAACAGGACACTTTATTTAATGGGGATAAATCAATTCGTGGGAAATTATCAGAAAAGCAATACGAGAAGGAATAGGCAGCGGGCACCTCCCAGGCAAGATTAGGAAGAAGTAGCTAGTCTAGCTTGGAATTTTTTTCACAGTCTTATGGAGGGTACTCACCTAGCCGTGTAGCCTGTAATGTATCTGATACTAACTGTAACCTGCAAGTGTGTACGGCTCGTCCACGGTCATCGCGAATCTAGCTACGAACTCACGAATCCGCAGTGCTCGAGCGGCTCGCAGCGGTCTCGTTCCTACGTACTTGATACGAAGATTTGATACGATATCAGATACATTACATGCTACACGGCTAGGTGAGTACCCTCCTTTAGAAGCTACTTAGGTACAACCTGCAAGGATAAAGTCGATGTACATTTTTGTGTTATACTATTATGCCCGCTTCAGCTCATGCCTTGGCGCAGTTATTCGCCACCGGTGCGCGGTGCGATGTCGCAGATATTCGTAAGGAACAGCACTAGAGTAGTTGAAAATTACTCACGGACACAAAATTGTGCGAGGAACGTCTGTCTTATGACCAGGTTTCGCAAATATCATCATCTCGGGCCTTTTTTAATTCCACGAAGGGAAATTGTCGGCCGGTTAGGTTGGCACAGGGTCTCGCACCAAGTTACCTTTCTCTTGCGCTTTGGTGTTGTTTCATGTTAATACGACACCCTCACGTTGGAATTGAGTGATGTCATTTTGTATTCTATATCCGAGTATCTACATTTAGTTACCAAAACTTTATAGAACTTATTCTTTCAAATCTAAAACAAATAAATTTAAGGCTAGTGCATTTTCAATATTATTAAATCTGGCTAAAAATTTAATATAAATGCTATGATTATTGTTACGCGGGTTTCAGACCAGGTATTCTGTATGTTGTGGGTATATGGTATGGGCTTTTTATGAAGTTTTGATCAAGACCAACTAGCTGTCTATTACACTACCTTTATAGCTCTCCTTTGCCCGTGTGAGGTTTTAATTTTTTTTTCTTTCTTAACTGTACTTTTAAGTACATAGTTCTACAAAGCAGGTTGCGGGTTTGTATTCAAATCCTTTTTCTAATTAGTTTTTTTCTTTTTTTTTTCTAAAAATAAAGGCTAAAAATATCACCGACATTATGAAAGAAATAATATTTAAGGAGAGTCAGTATTAAAATTGTCGCGAAAATATAAAGTAATTTAGAAACGTAGCAGAGGTGCAAGTGAGCGTGGACGTCCACGCGAACGAACCCGCAGGTAGGCTAGTAACATACGTTACCACGATCCTTCTGCGGCTTCGAGATAAATAACTCAGTAAACACGACTTATAACAACAAAAGATCAATCTTTAGGTACCCTATTAAAGGTAAGACCGAACTTGAATGCTGATCAACTGGTAACTAATAATAACTTTTTTAACGAATAGGTATACCTATGTGAAACAAAGCCAATACTTATAGGAGGGAGCAACTTTCCTAATCAGAAGCGGTTACCAGGCGAACAATAATATTTACCGAAGTGTTATAATTTAGTTTAATATCAAAATCAAACAATATTTCACTAAATATGACGCAAATATAAACCTGCAAAATGTCTCTGAAAAGGAGCGTATCTCTCGATCTTACGTCATCAGGGATCAGCTGGTTAGTAGCTCACGTGGCTTCATGTGCATGTTTGTAAAAGGTGTGCATGTGTGAGGGAGGAGGATTGCTAGGGGAGGGTGTTGTAAGTGAGGGCGCGTCGAGTGAGCTCGGCTCGACACCTCGGTACAAAGCCGCCGCGCCGCTAACAGCTAGTTTCACACCACTAGCGACAGCACCCGGGTACACTTGGACGCCATTAATTTTTAACTTCCAACAAAAAAGGGAGTTACTGGTTTGGCGTGTCTTCCAGTGGCATCGTGGCCGGGAGAACTGATTACGTTTTTTTTGGAAAGATGTCGACAGTTTTCTTCGTTTCGTTTCAAAATCTTTGCAGCCATTGTAGGTAATTTATTGCTAGTGGTACGAGAATATTAAGAATATTACAATTTCGGTATTTTTGTATCAATATTGCCATGGTAGACTTCTATCACTATTACTAATCCATTTAGTTTGTATTCTAGCATTTAGGTTGCAAAACCCAGTGTCTCCTGACTTTGGGAGAGACATTGAAACAATTTGCTACTGTGTTTTAAAGAAATCTACAAACAAACAAAGTCTCTTTTTATACGATTCGGGCTTTTTCTTAAAAGTCTCGACACCAAATCTTCTGAAAAGGATCTCTTTCCGTGGTGCTAAAGTTCAAATTTACTTACTAAAAGTGCAGCCTCCCTCGCTTCTAATTAGCT